>OY757013.1:28050240-28313245 GCA_963580285.1 Lucinisca nassula
GCCAAAAATGGTTTGTCTGCACACTATCTCATTAATGAATTGACCAAATTTCGTCAAACTTGGTACAACAAACCGCAGATTTTGATTAGATTTTGGTGATCTTGACCTCATTTTCAAGGTCACAGCAACCCCAAAACAGTCAATTTTGTGCCAAAAATGGCTTGTCTGCACTCTAACGAATTGATTGGGTACAATATATCATTACAACAAACCACAGACTCGGTTAGATTTTGGTGACCTTGACCTTTTTACACAGATTCAGCGCCTAAAGACCGTCAATTTGGGCGAAAAATGGCTTGTCTGCACTCTGCCTCATTAACGAATCAATTAATTATAGTCAAACTTGGTACAATATATCAGTACAACATACCACAGACGTGATTTGATATGGGTGATCTTGACCTTTTTTCAAGGTCACAGGCCACCCAAAAACAGTCACTTTTGGGCCAGCACTCTAGGCCAAAGTCTCCCTAAACCTGTTCTTTTGGGGCCAAAAATGGCTATATCTGTAACCTATATCATTTAAGAATTTATGAATGTTGGTCAAAATCGGTACAATATTTAATTACAGTCTACCAAATTTGTCTGGTGATCTGAGCTTTTTAATGACTGTTTGTTTTTAGCTCACCTGTCACGTAGTGACGAGGTGAGCTTTTGGGATCACTTTTTGTCCGTCGTGCGTGCGTGCGTCCGTGCGTGCGTGCGTGCGTCCGTAAACAATTTCAAATAAGTATATCTCTAATACCCCATGGCCAATCTTGATCAAATTTCATGTGAAGCATCATCAGGTAGGGGGAAAGGCTGCATAAGCTTTTTGGGCTGATCAGATTGGAATTCTGTTTGCCATGGCAACATATACCTCCCATAGACTTACAATGGGAAAAAATTAAAATATCTTCTTCTCTGAAACCACAGGGCCCAGAGCTTAGATATTTAGCATGTATTAACAGCCAGTGGTCACCTACATAATTCCTGCCAATCATGCCCCTGGGATCCAAATTGGCCACGCCCCGGGGCCCCTTCGCTCCCATAGACTCATAATGGAACAAAAAGCTTCAAAAATCTTCTTCTCGGAAACCACAGCGCCCAGAGCTAAGATATTCAGCATGTAGCAACAGCAAGTGGTCACCTACATAATTCCTGCCAATCATGCCCCTGGGGTCCAAAGGGGCCTCGCTCCGGGGCCCTTTAGCTCCTATAGACTCATAATTGAAAAAAGCTTCAAAAATCTTCTTCTCTGAAACCACAGGGCCCAGAGCTGAGGTATTTGGCATGTAGCAACGGCAAGTGGTCACCTACATAAATCCTGCCAATCATGCCCCTAGGGTCCAAATGGGCCACGCCCCGGGGCCCCTTAGCTCCAATAGACTCCTAATAGAAATAAAGGCTTCAAAAATTTTCTTCTCTGAAACCACAGGGCCCAAAGTTTAGATATTTAGCATGTAGCAACGGCAATTGGTCACCTACATATTTCCTGCCAATTATGCCCCTGGGTTCCAAAAGGGCCACGCCCTGGGGCCCCTTAGCTCCCATAGACTCATAATGGAAAAAAGCTTCAAAAATCTTCTTCTCTGAAACCACAGGGCCCAGAGCTTAGATATTTAGCATGTAGCAATGGCCAGTGGTCATCTACATAATTCCTGCCAATCATGCCCCTGGGTTCCAAATGGGGGATGCCCCGGGGCCCCTTCGCACCCATAGACTCATAATGGAACAAAAAGCTTCAAAAATCTTCTTCTCTGAAACCACAGGGCCCAGAGCTTAGATATTTAGCATGTTGCAACGGCAAGTGGTCACCTACATAATTCCTGCTAATCATGCCCCTGGGGTCCAAATTGCCCACACCCCGGGGCCCCTTAGCTCCCATAGACTCATAATGGAAAAAGAGCTTCAAATATCTTCTTCTCTGAAACCACAGGGCCCTGAGATTAGATATTTAGCATGTAGCAACGGCAGGTGGTCACCTACATAATTCCTGCCAATCATGTCCCTGGGTTCCAAATGGGCAACGCCCCGGGGCCCCTTCGCTCCCATAGACTCATAATGGAACAAAAAGCTTTAAAAATCTTCTTCTCGGAAACCACAGGGCCCTGAGCTTAGATATTTAGCATGTAGCAATGGCAAGTGGTCAGCTACATAATTCCTGCCAATCATGCCCCTGGGCTCCAAACAGGCCACGCCCCAGGGCCCTTTATCTCCTATAGACTCATAATGGAAAAAAGCTTCAAAAATCTTTTTTCTCTGCAACCACAGGGCCCAGAGCTGAGGTATTTGGCATGTAGCAACGGCAAGTGGTCACCTATATAAATACTGCCAATCATGCCCCTAGGGTCCAAATGGGCCATGCCCCAGGGCCCCTTAGCTCTCATAGACTCATAATGGAAAAAAAAAAGCTTCAAGAATCTTCTTCTCTGAAACCACAGGGCCCAGAGTTTAGATATTTAGCATGTAGCAACGACAATTGGTCACCTACATAATTCCTGCCAATCATGCCCCTGGGTGTCAAATGGGCCATGCGCCGGGGCCCCTTTGCTCCCATAGACTCATTACGGAAAAAAGCTTAAAAAATTTTCATCTCTGAAACCACAGCGCCCAGAGCTTAGATATTAAGCATGTAGCAATGACACGTGGTCACCTACATAAATCCTGCCAATCATGCCCCTGGGGACCAAATGGGCCACACCCTGGGACCCCCTTAGCTCCCATAGACTCATAATGGAAAAAAAAAAACTTCAAAAATCTTCTTCTCTGAAACCACAGCACCAAGAGCTTAGATATTTAGCATGTAGCAATGGCAAGTGGTCACCTTCATATTTCCTGCAAATCATGCCCCTGGGGTCCAAATGGGCCACGCCCCGGGGCCCCTTAGCTCCCATAGACTCATAATGGAAAAAAGCTTCAAAAATCTTCTTCTCAGAAACTGTGAAGCATAGAACTTAGATATTTAGTATCTAGCAACATAAAATAGCCAGCTACATAAATCCTGCTAACCCTGCCCCTGGGGTCAAAATTGGCCTCACCCGAGCTCATCACCTCCAATAGACTTATAATGGAAAAAAAAAACTTAAAAAATCTTTTCTATGATATCATAAGGCCCAGAGCTTAGATTTTTAGTATTTTTGCAACGTCAAGTGGCCACCTACATATATCCTGCCAGTCATGCCCCTGGGATCCAAATTGGCCCCACCCCAGGGCTCTTTAGCTTCCATAGACTTACAATTGGAGAAACTTCAAAAATCTTCTTCTCTGAAACCACAGGGCCCTTAAAATGAAAAAAAAAAAAGCAACTTAAAATGGGGAAAAAAATCTTCAAAAATCTTCTTCTCTGAAACCACAAGTCCCAGAGCTTAGGTATTTAGCATGTAGCAATGTCAAGTGGTCGCCTACATGAATCCTGCCAATCATGCCCCTGTGGTCCAACTCCTGTGGCCCCTAAACTCTAACAAACTTATAATGGAAAAAGCTTCAAACATCTTTGAAATCATGAAGTACAGACCTTAGATATTTAGTATATAGCAACACAAAATGGTCGCCCACATAAACCCTGCCAACCGTGCCCTTTGGGTCAAAATTGGCCAAGCCCCAGGGCTCATTAGCTCCTATAGACTTATACTGGAAAAAACTTAAAAAAGATCTTTTTCTCCAAAACCATAAGGCACAGATTTTGTTTGATTTGAGGTTTTACATCCCCGTCAACACTGTATAGGTCATTTTGGAGATGTCTCTTCCAATTTTGTGGGACTTTTACCAGACATTGAGATTAAATTACATCTCAAGCCCTGTCGCCCAATGAAACCAGTAGGGTTTATAAGCATGGACACCGCTTTGCCTGAGCTTATATATTTAGTATGTAGCAATGTCAAGTGGTCTCCTACACTAATGATTTTCTGGTACACAGGTGAGCGATATAGGGCCATTGGGCCCTCTTATTTAAGGTCACAGGCTCCCGAGAAAACTTAGTTTTTGGCCAAAACTATCTTCTATCAGCTCACATTTTGGTGACTTTAACCTAGTTATTATAGTCAAATAGGTGTTTTAAGGTATATTTATGGTGAGGGGACATTGTTTTCCTCTGAAAACATTTCTAGTTTTAATTCCTCGAGCTCCAGTTATTCATATATATAGAATAATTTAATTAATTTTGAAAGGCTTTTCTTATTTTATCTTGAAAATGTGTGTTGTGTTTACTCATTAGAATCGCAGGGCGTCAAGTTACCTATATTTACCTATATTTTCCTATATTTCAGGCCATAACCTATAATAACCTATAAAATCCTATATTTTACCAAAATACCTATAAATACCTATAATTTGGAATTCTGGATATGCAAGGAATACAAAGTTTCTAAAAAAATCTTTGACAGTAGATGTTTTCTATAATATTTGAGCTTAATAAGCTGTTTCCTTTTAGGAATTTGTATTCCTTTTTGTTTAGTGACCCAGTCCAGCCCAGCTTTTGGAAAGCTTTAGCTAGTGTAAATTCTGCTATTTTTTTTTTAGCTCACCTGTCACGTAGTGACAAGGTGAGCTTTTGGGATCACTTTTTGTCCGTCGTCCGTCGTGCGTTCGTGCGTCCGTGCGTGCGTGCGTCCGTGCGTCCGTGCGTCCGTAAACTTTTCTTCAAACGACATCTCCTCCTAAACCACTGATCGGATTTTGACCAAACTTCACAGGAATGATCCTTAGGTGGTCCCCTTTCAAAGTTGTTCAAATGGTTCCGGTCCATTGCACATATAGGTCACAGTAGCCAAAAATAGATTTTTTTCACCGAAAACTTAAAAAATCTTCTTCTCTGAAACCGCAAGGCCCAGGTCTTTGATATTTGGTATGAAGCTTCATCTAGTGGACCCCTAACAAGATTGTTCAAATTATAGTGCTGGGGCCAAAAATGCCCCCGCACGGGGGCCCTTTGGTTTTACATGGGCTTATATAGGGAAAACCTTTAAAAATCTTCTTCTCTGAAACCGCAAGGCCCAGATCTTTGATATTTGGTATGAAGCTTCATCTAGTGGACCCCTACCAAGATTGTTCAAATTATAGTGCTGGAGCTAAAAAGGCCCCCGCACGGGGGCCCTTTGGTTTTACATGGGCTTATATAGGGAAAATCTTGAAAAATCTTCTTCTCTGAAACCGCAAGGCCCAGGTCTTTGATATTTGGTATGAAGCTTCATCTAGTGGACCCCTACCAAGATTGTTCAAATTATAGTCCTGGGGCCAAAAATGCCCCCCGCATGGGGGCCCTTTTGTTTTTCATGGGCTTATATAGGGAAAATCTTGAAAAATCTTCTTCTCTGAAACCGCTAGGTCCAGGTCTTTGATATTTGGTATGAAGCTTCATCTAGTGGACCCCTACCAAGATTGTTCAAATTATAGTGCTGGGGCCAAAAATGCCCCCGCACGGGGGCCCTTTTGTATTTCATGGGCTTATATAGGGAAAATCTTGAAAAATCTTCTTCTCTGAAACCGCTAGGTCCAGGTCTTTGATATTTGGTATGAAGCTTCATCTAGTGGACCCCTACCAAGATTGTTCAAATTATAGTGCTGGGGCCAAAAATGCCCCCGCACGGGGGCCCTTTGGTTTTTCATGGGCTTATATAGGGAAAATATTTAAAAATCTTTTTCTCTGAAACCGCAAGGCCCAGGTCTTTGATATTAGGTATGAAGCTTTATCTAGTGGACCCCTACCAAGATTGTTCAAATTATAGTGCTGAAGCTAAAAATGCCCCAGCACGGGGGCCCTTTGGTTTTACATAGGCTTATATAGGGAAAATCTTGAAAAATCTTCTTCTCTGAAACCGCTAGGTCCAGGTCTTTGATATTTGGTATGAAGCTTCATCTAGTGGACCCCTACCAAGATTGTTCAAATTATAGTGCTGGGGCCAAAAATGCCCCTGCACCAGGGCCCTTTTGTTTTACATAGGCTTATATAGGGAAAATCTTGAAAAATCTTCTTCTCTGGAACTGCAAGGCCCAGGTCTTTGATATTTGGTATGAAGCTTCATCTTGTGGACCTCTACCAAGATGAATCAAATTATAGCCCTGGGGCCAAAAATGCCCCCACTCCGGGGCCCTTTGGTTTTACATAGACTTATATAGGGAAAATCTTGAAAAATCTTCTTCTCTGAAACCACAAGGCTTATGTCTTCGATATTTGTTATGACGCTTCAGCTAGTGGACCTCTATAAAGATTGTTCAAATTATAGCCCTGAGACCAAAAATGCCCCCGCCATGTGGCCCTTTGGTTTTACATAGACTTATATAGGGAAAATCTTTAAAATTCATCTTCTCTGAAACACAAGGCTTAGGTCTTTGATATTTGTTATGAAGCTTCAGCTAGTGGACCTCTACCAAGATTGTTCAAATTATAGCCCTGGGGCCAAAAATCCCCCCGCTTCGGTGCCCACTTGTTATGCTTTGGATCAGGTGAGCGAACCAGGGCCCTCTGGGCCCTCTTGTTTAATTTGAAATGTTCCATTTTGATATTGTATTAACTATTGTTTCTTTATGAATATTAAACAAGTTTTGCTGTTTTTTTAGCAGGCGAGCTATTGTGATCAGTCACTGTCTGCCGTTCTTTAAATGACATCTCCTAAACCCCTGAATAGGTTTTGACCAAACTTGACAGAAATCATATTTGGGTGGTCTTCTCTCAAAGTTGTTCAACAAATTTCAGTCCATGCTGAATTCTCACAGGCCCTTATGAAATTAAGTTACAGTATTTCTGCAGAAATATTGTGACGGGATTCTGACATGAATTGAAACCTGTATGAAAAATGTTCAAATAGAATTGCCACAAAGAATTTTCTCTTAAATTTTGTCTTCGAGGCGGGATTCAGGTGGGAACCAGTGTGGAAAAGCTTGTGAAATATTTAAATTAGCAGGAATATTGATGCAGGAATCCAGAAAAAAAACAGACAGGATTCCTGTATAAATTACTGACAGGATTCCTTCATGGTTCCTACAGGATTCCTGAATGAATTATTGACAGGATTTCTGCCTGAGCTAATGACAGTATTACTGTCTGTATATTCCTGCAGGATGCCTGCTAATTTAAATATTTGGTCCCTTTTCATTAACATAACACAATCATCTTAACATACTCTGTAAAAAATTTGAGTTTTTATCTATACACAATAAGGAAGGAATCTACTTGTGATGGAAAAGAACATACAAAAACCTTGCATGCTACTTACATGTTACTCTTGAATTTGAATCCTTGGATTTCCAAAGATTCATTGTGATCTAATAACTTCAGTCTGCAAACACATATATAAATATGTGGATGGGGTGCAATCTTTGCAGGTTGCAATCATAAAACTTTTGACACCCCACTAGTTAAGTATTTTCATGGTTCCTACAGGATTCCTGAATGAATTATTGACAGGATTTCTGCCTGAGCTAATGACAGTATTAATGCCTGTATATTCCTGCAGGATGCCTGCTAATTTAAATATTTGGTCCCGTTTCATTAACATAACACAATCATCTTAACATACACTGTAAAAATTTTGAGTTTTTATCTATACACAATAAGGAAGGAATCTACTTGTGATGGTAAAGAACATACAAAAACCTTGCATGCTATTTAAATGTAACTCTTGAATTTGAATCCTTGGATTTCCAAAGATTCATTGTGATTTAATAACTTCAGTCTGCAAACATACATAAATATGTGGGTGGGGTGCAATCTTTGCAGTATGCAATCATAAAACTTTTGACACCCCACTAGTTAAGTACATGTATTTAATCAATTTCAGTGTCTTCCAAAATATAGTTGTAAATCCTTAGAACAGCTTTATGCTTGTAAAGTTGTAAAGCAACACACAAAGCTATAGCCATCATCCCTGATGCCTTTGAATGTGTTATAGGAGTGCTCCCGTCAAAATATTATGTTTCAGGAAGTAATTCTGCTCTGTTTTCATGCCAGACTTTTAGACAGAAATTTGGTTAACATTTTCATGCAGAATTTCTGTTAAGATCTGGCCATTTTCTTGTGGAATCTGTAACCCAATTCCATGGACAGAAAAAACGAGTTCCACCATGATTTCTGTTACTGTCAACAAAGACTCCATGTGGAATCATGTCTGAATTTTTTCGGGTGGTTGCCATGGCAAACAAACAGGGGAAAATAAGAAAAAAAGCTTTAAAAATCTTCTTGTCTGAAACCAGAAGGCCAGGTCTTTGATATTTGGTATGAAGCTTCATCTAGTGGGTCTCTACCAAGATTTTTCAAATTATAGCCCTAGGGCCAAAACTGGCCCTGCCCCAGGGCCCACTGGTTTACGTAGGCTTATATAGGGAAAACCTGAAACGAGAAGGCTCAGGTCTTTGATATTTGGTATGATGCTTTGTATATTGGGCCTTGACAAAGATTGTGCAAATTATAGCCCTTGGCCAAAAATGGGCCCTCCACGGGGCCTACTTCTTACACTATGGATCACGTGAGCATTCCAGGGCCATCAAAGCCCTCTTGTTTAAAGGGAAGAATATCCAATTTTTTATTCTGCCTGAATTGTCAGATAGACACACTTGGGTTTTGTTATCTCTTGTTCCAAGAAATAGATACAGTGGTTATCAGATGATATTTAAGTAGATCACTCAAAAAACATACATTGAGGACATTCATTAGAATAATCTACTAAGGACTGATTTTTATGGAAATTTATTTAAGACTTTTTCCTTAATTATAACCAGCAGACCACCTTATCTATTTCTATATGTTGTATTAATAATAAAAGAGAGAGCTGGTAGGTGGTGGTGGTGGAAAAAAATACAAATCTGGCTTGTTTTCTTCAGTGCAGGCAACCTATAATATCCTATATTTCTGGTCACTAGGTACCTATATTTCTGGACCTATCCTATATTTTTGACTCAAAATATCACTTGACGCCCTGGAATCGCCTCAGTATGTACACACAACATACATTTATTTTATAGAAGACAGAAATATTATCCCCATTATGCCTCATGATCTGGCACTAAGCTAAACTCTCAGTGGCAAGAACTTCTCCTATTTTAAACACATTCTGATGGTCCTATTTTAAACACATTCTGATGGTCCCAAAGGTCCAAAAATGTTTCCGCCTTGAAGTTTGACTGTATTGTGTTTTCCTTGTAGGACTACCAAGCTGAAGTAGAGGCTACTCACAGACAGTTTGAACAGAAACATATGGTCAACTGGATTGTGAATAATGTTACCAAGAGCATCACTCCACAACAGGTAAGATGTAATGTCACAGACAGTTTAAACAGAAACTTTCGGTCAACTACATTTTGAATAATGTTAACAAGAGCATTACTGCACAGCAGGTAAGATGTAATGTCACAGACAGTTTGAACATAGAAATTGGTCACCTGGACTGTGAATAATGTCATTAACAGCATTTCTCCACAACAGGCAAGATGTTATGCCACAGATTGTTTAAACTGAAACATTGGGTCAGCTGGACTGTGAATACTGTTACCAAGAACATTACTCCACAGCAGGTAAGATGTAATGTCACAGTCAATTTGAACATAGAAATTGGTCAACTGGATTGTGAATAATGTAATCAAGAGCATTACTCCACAGAAGATAAGATGGAAAGTACCAGACAGTTATAACATAAAATTATGGTTAAACAATTTAGACAAGAGTGTTACTTCACACCAGTTTAGATGTAATGTCACAGACAGTTTAAAGAGAAACATATGGTCAGCCCAATTTTTAATATTGAAATTAAGTGTTACTCCACAGCAGGTAATATGTAATGTCACAAGACATTTGAAGAGAAACATTCAGTGATCAGGATTGTGAATAAGGAAGTTAGGAAGGTATTTCTCCATAGCAGGTAAGATGTTATGTTACAGATAGTTTGAGCAGAGACATATGGTCAACTGGATTGAGAATGTTACAAGATCAGGTAAGATATAATGTCACAATATGAACAGAAACATGGTCAGCTGGATTGTGAATGTTGTCAAGATTATTGCAGTACTTAATACCATATTGCCTGGCAAACAGTGTGGGCCCGGATCAGATGGCCGAGTTCTGTGGCATCTGATTAGAACCTTCACTACAAAGATGTCAGCCAGTAGTGATGTTTAAGCTGACCTGTGACCTAATCCAGTGTTAACATGGCTGTTAAAATTTCACAACAGTTAGTCAACTGCAGTTTGCACACATTAAATGGGCCTAAAAGACAATAGACAATGAGTCGTCCGACAATGTTCCTCCGCCCTTGTATGTTGCTTTTTTTAGGAGTTTAAACTGTCCAATCAA
Organism: Lucinisca nassula; assembly: GCA_963580285.1. Classification (NCBI taxonomy): domain Eukaryota; kingdom Metazoa; phylum Mollusca; class Bivalvia; order Lucinida; family Lucinidae; genus Lucinisca; species Lucinisca nassula. Next base: position 28,060,502 of record OY757013.1, read on the forward strand.
CAGCTATTTAGGTCATATTGAGGCAGTCTGTTTACCAATTACCACACTTCCTGGGCAGACTAATACATAAGTAATTAAACAGAAAAGTGCACATTCTTTTGTGAGAAACTGACAACTGCCCTTCTTGAATTAGGTGAAGGGAGAAAATGACCATAGAAAAGATTTCATGATCAATCTCCACAAAAAAAATTGTTGCCGACTGCAGCAGGTATTGAACCCACAAACTCCTGATCACAAGTCAAAGGCACTTTTGACAGCACTGAGGCCGTCCCCTGTATGTTGGCTGAGTAAACATAATTTGGCTTATTTCTGCTCCAAGACATAGGTTGTGGGTACTCGTTAGAACCGCCTCAGTGAGGCTGTTCTAACCAGCACCCACAACCTATGTTTGAAGTATAAACAGGTAAAATATCACAGATTTTCTTCAGAAAAGTAGCCATTTTGGGAGATGTGAAAAAGTGCATTATGTCGCACGGGTGTGTTATCGTAATGGGACCAAAGCTCCAGTTAAGGCGGGGTAACAGAAATAATTCAGTGGTAATTTTCCTTACCCTGCCTCAAAAAAAAATCTCAATTTGTTTGTCTACTTTCAGGAAAAAGAGAGTATTGCTAACTGTATACAGACACTGAAGAGTATGTCAGCCACAGCCTCTATATAAGCCAGGAATATATCTCTAGTTTTCTGACTGTTGAATTTGTGCTACATAACTCCTTTAACTGTTAACTACAGAAAGTGTGGCTTTTTGTTTGAAGATTTTTAGGAAAAGATAGAATCAGAGATCCAGTAAACAGTATTTCATGATCAAGATAATTAAGGGGGTGGGCTACACCTGGAATTTTTGGCTATTCCTTTCAAGGGAGACAACATTTGCAACTCCCTTTTCACTTTTTCTGTTGATTTAGTTTCTCTGAATAAAGTGTCTATATTTAACCCTTTTTGTACCAAATGGAATCTTCCTTCTTATATATAGCAGGAGTCCATTTCAAAACTAAGGGGTGTCGGGTTTTGTTTTCTTCATAATTTATTTGGAAAATGGCTGAACTTTTAGCAAACAGTGGAGGCCCTGATCAGACGCCGCATTCTGTGGCGTCTGATCTGGGCCTGCACTGTTTGCCAATCCCCATTACTCAGTGGGTTAAAGGAATGAATTTGCTCCAGGAATAGACCAGTATTGATAAGGGGGTAAGAAATGTACATGGATTTTTGTTTTGACAAAGAGTTGCCTCCCATGAAGGTGTATCCATCCCCCTTAAGTTAATGAAAAACTTAGACATCTGTACCAGAATAGTTTTTCTCGGAATCATTATCATATACTTTTCTAATCTGTGATGGCTGCTGCTATATAAATGAAGTATGTACTGTCAAAAAAGAAAAGACTGACAAAAATATGTATTAAATGAAAAAGTTTGAAACTGAGAAGTATAGTTAAGAGTTGGTATTAATAAAATTTATGACCCTTTATTTCTGTTGTTCATATTTTCCATAGAACATTTTAGCTGACTCTAATCAAACACTAGAGGAGAGGAGTGGGGGTGGATTGGACTAATAGGATGCCTCTATCATCTGTGACCACTTTCAAATGGGCATATGCTGATCTGAGTCCTCCCTTGTCATATATGCCAGCTTGTAACTGGCTTTATATTGGACTCATATGTGAATGCTTAGGTTTTGGGCTTTTAGTATGTTTGTATGGAGTTTAAAGGCCCAGTCAGCTATATTGACCCTTTTTGTACCAAACAGAATCTTCGTCCTTATACATATATAACAGGAGTCCATTTCAAACTTTAGGGGTGTCCGGTTATGGTTTCTTCAAAATTAATTTGGAAAATGGTTGAACTTTTTGCAAACATTGTAGGCCCTGATCAGATGCCGCGTTCTGCGGTGTCTGATCTGGGCCTGCACTGTTTGTCCAGTACCCGTTTTGGGGTTTCTGGTACAAAGTGGGTTAGGTCATATCAAGCTGGCCAGTTTACCTGCCACACTTTTCCTGGACAGGCTTATACTTAGGCAGTTAATCAGTACAGTGCACGTTCTTCTCCTTGAAACTGACAACTGCCCTTTTTATACACCCCGTTTGAAACAAACAGTGGTATTATGTTATGGGGTTGGCGTCTGTCCATAAACTTTTTTGTTTCTGGATAACTACTACAATTTTCATCCGATCAAGCTGAAACTTAGCAGATAGTAAGACTATGAGTTGGAGATGTGCGTAAAGTTTTGAGGTTATCCGTCCACCAAATATCAACAATTATGCCCCTTTGAAAATTTAGGTAAACATTTTCATTTCCAGATAACTCATCCTAGAGTTTTCATCCGATCAGGCTGAAACTTTAGATAGTAAGTGATGTCAGTGGGCGTTTCAGTTTTATGTCCCACCAACAGCTAAGGTCATACAGAGACGGGACCTCGGTTTAAAGACTCGTACAAAAGTCTGGAGAAGCCCTGGATCGATCCTCCGACCCCTGATGTACAAGGCGAGTAGCGTAACCACTACACCACGGAGGCTTCTAAGACTATGATGTGGAGATGTGCATAAAGTTTCAAGGTTAAGGTAAGTGTCTACCAAATATCAACAGAGTTACACCCCTTTGAAAACTTCAGTAAACATTTTCGTTTCCGGATTACTCCTCCTACAGTATTTATCCGATCAAGCTGAAAGTTGGTAGATACCAAGACTATAATGTAGAGATGTGCGTAGTTTCGAGGCTAACTGTCCACCAAATATGGGCCCCGTCAAGCGATTTTGGTACTTATCGCCTATGCGAGCAGCGAAGGTTCTAGCATATTGTTAGGGCTCCACCTTGGCCATAACTATACATGTATTACTTTAAACAAGAGGGCCATGATGGCCCTGGATCGCTCACCTGATCCATAGTGTAACAAGTGGGCCCCAGAGAGGGCCATTATTGGCCCCAGGGCTTTAATGTGCATAATGTTGAGGGAGGTCTTAAAGATGCAGCTTCATACCAAACATCAACAAAGGCTATAATTTGAACAATCTTGGCAAAGGTCCACTAGATAAAGCTACACATCAAATATCAAAGACCTGGGCCTAGCGGTTTCAGAGAAGAAGATTTTTAAAGATTTTCCCTATATAAGCCTATGTAAAACCAAAGGGCCTCGGGACGGGGGCATTTTTTGCCCCAGCACTATAATTTGAACAATCTTGGTAGGGGTCCACTAGATGAAGCTTCATACCAAATATCAAAGTCCTATTTTCCCTATATAAGCCTATGTAAAACCAAAGGGCCCTGGGGCGGGGGCATTTTTGGCCCCAGCACTATAATTTGAACAATCTTGGTAGGGGTCCACTAGATGAAGCTTCATACCAAATATCAAAGACCTGGGCCTTGTGGTTTCAGAGAAGAAGATTTTTAAAGATTTTCCCTATATAAGCCAAAGTAAAACCAAAGGGCCCCGTGGCGGTGGCATTTTTTGTCCCAGCACTAAAATTTGAACAATCTTGGTAGGGGTCCACTAGATGAAGCTTCATTCCAAATATCAAAGTCCTGGGCCTTGTGGTTTCAGAGAAGAAGATTTTTAAAGATTTTCCCTATATAAGCCTATGTAAAATCAAAGGGCCCCGGGGTGGGGGCATTTTGGGCCCCAGCACTATAATTTGAACAATCTTGGTAGGGGTCCACTAGATGAAGCTTCATACCAAATATCATAGACCTGGGCCTTGTGGTTTCAGAGAAGAAGATTTTTAAAGATTTTCCCTATATAAGCCTATGTAAAACCAAAGGGCCCCAGGGCGGGGGCATTTTTGGCCCCAGCACTTTAATTTGAATAAAATCTTGGTAGGGGTCCACTAGATGAAGCTTCATACCAAATATCAAAGACCTGGGCCTTATGGTTTCAGAGAAGAAGATTTTTTAAGTTTTTGGTGAAAAAATCTATTTTTGGCTCCTGTGACCTAGATGTGCAACGGACCGGAACCATTTGAACAACTTTGAAAGGGGACCACCTAAGGATCATTCCTGTGAAGTTTGGTCAAAATCCGATCAGTGGTTTAGGAGATGTCGTTTAAAGAAATTGTTTACGGACGCACGCACGCACGACGGACGACGGACAAAAAGTGATCCCAAAAGCTCACCTCGTCACTACGTGACTGTGAGCTAAAAACAATATGTATTAAATGTATTGCACTTAAAAAACCAAAAGCTTAAATCTCGGTGATAACTTAAAAAGTATTTGCCATACTCTCATGAAACTTCACACATACTTGCCATCACAAGACCTACATTCTGACAAAGGGACATAGCTATATTGATTTTTGTCGGTGTCTTTGTCATTCCGTTACCAAAAAAAAAACTTTTAACCTTGGTTACAACTTCAGAGCATTTGCCTTACTACCTTGCAACTTCACATGCATACCATCGCTACCTTTTAATTCTGCCTTAACCAAAAAAGCCTAACCTTAGTCAAACAGTATGCCCCTTTGAAAATTTCTCTAAACGTTTTCTTTCTGGCTAACTCCTACAATTTAGATCTCATCAAGCTTCATAGTAACTATAGTTAGACCATGATATGGAGCAGTTCAGTTGCAGTCCAACAAATATTAACTTTCTGTACATGAAAATGGCCGCAGGGTATAATGCCCTGCTTGCAGGGCTCTTGTTGAATTAGGGGAAGGGAATGAATGATGTTGACCCGGCAAGTATTAAACCGATGATCTTGAGGATCACCAGTTAAATGTGAGTTTGACAGCTACCTACACCAGCAGCTATGGGCTGATCCTAATGTCTGAATTTCAGGCCCTTGGTCAGTAGCATGGGGTGACCTGTATATGTCTGAAGAGATTTGCCCCTGGCCACCTATGCTTTTTCATTTTAACCACCTGCAGTATAGGACAGGAGCTATTCCAATTAAGTGAGATCTCATTTATTTATTAGTTGAGCTCACAAGGTCAGCTTATGCCATGGCCTGTTGCCTGTCATCCGTCTATAGTTAGCTATTCATAGCAGCAGATAAGGTTCGTATTTTGTGATAAATGAAGAATAGTTTTTGTCAGTTCTCCTTAAGGAATAAGGAAAACTATCCTTCAGTTATCACAAAATACCCACCTTATTTGTTGCTATGGCTATTCATGTTTGAACATCTCCAGAACCGAGTCGAATTGAGCTGATACTTGGAGGCATTCTGGCAACATTGCAATTCAGAATAATTAAAATCATTCTGACCCCAATCCAAATTTTTAGCTCACCAGAGCCGAAGGCTCCGGGGGAGCTTATAGGAGAGGCAGTTGTCCGTCGTCTGCGTCCGTCCACTGGGCAGATTGGGCCCAAATTTAATCTGTAACATCCTTAGGCTGGGGGATTGAAAGTTTGTGTTTTTTTATGAAAATCGGTTCATTAGTTTGGTTGCTATGGCAACTTGTAGTTTCCATAGACTTATAATAGAAAAATTGAAAAATGGCATTTACTGCCAAGCCTCTGCAGATATTTTGATAAAACTTTGGTAGAAATGTTCTTTAGGCAATCTACTTTCTTCCATATGATTTTAAGCCTACTGCTCATTTTCTTTGGTTGCCATGGAAACCAAAATGCAAAAATTAGAAAAAAAAATACTTAAAAAATCATCTCCTCAGAAACCGAAAGCTCTAGGTGTAGACTTTATGAAAATATTCACCATATTTGCCTTTATAGATTTTGCTTTATGAAGTTTGGCCTTTTAGTTTTGTTGCTATGGCAACTTAGTTTCCATTGACTTATATGGGGAAAACTGAAAAATGGCATTTGCTGCCAAGTCCTTGTAGATATTTTGACAAAACTTACAAAGAAATGTTCCTTGAGTAAACTTCTCTTAGCTCTATGCTTTTTTGCCAACCTGGGGGTCCCCTAGGTTGTGCCGGGGCCATGCCCCGCCCCTCCACTTCATAAAATGCCTTATATCTCAGAAACCTTACAGATCCCGACCCTAAACCATATATATTCTTGTTCCTTATGATAAGATGCATTAAGTGACACAAACCTGTGGGTCCCCCGGGATGTGCCGGGGACATGCCCCACCCTCTCCACTTCATTAAATGCCATTTATCTCAGAAACCATTGAGATCCCCACCCATAAACCACATATATTCTCATTCCTTATGATAAGTTGCATTCAGTGACACCAACTTGGGGGTCCCCCGGGATGTGCCGGGACCATGCCCAACCCCTCTCCACTTCATAAAAGGCCAAATATTCCAGAAACATTACAGATCCCCACCCCTAAACCATATATATTCTTGTTCCTTATGATAAGACAGATTCAGTGACACCAACCTAGGGGTCACCCAGGGCACACCCCGGCCATGCTCCACCCCTTGACTTCACAAAAGACCATATATCTGAGAAACTGTTCAGAGCCCAACCTTAAACCATATATATTCTTGTTCCTTGTGATAAGATGCAATCAGTGACACCAGCATGGAGGTCCCCGGGGTGGCACGGGCCATGTCCCACCCTTTACTTCATTAAAATCCATATATCTCAGAAACTGTTCAGATTCCCACCCCTTAACCATATATACTACTCAAAGTTTGATAGGGATCACTTTTTTAATGCAAAATAATTTTTGGATGAATTAATCAGCTGAATCCAAATTTGATACATAATGATAGTAAACGTATCCTTCACAAAACCTAGTGATTAATTTTGTCAACTGGTACTGCATTCAAGCGTGACAACAGCAAACGTCTTGGCACCCCCAAAATTTGCCGTAACACGAAGGGATTTGGACAACTAATTTTTCACAAATTTCCAAATTTGTTTAGACAAACGTGCTTAATAACGTGTATGGCGTACAAGGGCATCAATTACAGTACGACATCGCTTGTGCATGCTCGTAATCCGAGTCTGTATCCGGTTTTGTGAAATGAGCTTTCATTCAGCAACCAATGCATCTTTGAGCTCCTGTAAAGTCCTCGGATGCACAGGTCGGGCTGAAACAGCACTCTGTAGCATGTCCCGCGCATGCTCAATCAGATTTAAGTGCGGTGACCGAGCAGGCCAGTCCATACGAAAGATTGTCTCACGTTCCAGGTAGGAATCAGTGACGTTGGCAGGGTTGGGACGGGCATTATCATCCATCAGAATAAAGTCCGGGCCGATAGCATCTGCATATGGTCTCACAAACTCATCAAGAATCTCATTACAGTACCTCACTGCCATTAACGTTCCGTTTTCAACGACGTACAAGTCAGGTTTACCGTTCACGCTTATCCCAGCCCAAACCATGACTGACCCCTTTCCATAGCGATCATGCTCTGCCACATTCAAGTCATCGAATCGCTGTTTAGACATTCGCCACACTAATTGACATTTATAAGTGAAGTCTAGACAGAATCTGGACCCCTCAGTAAACAGTACTGGCGTCAAGTCACGAACCGTCCACCTGACGTGAGTTCTGACAAAGTCTAACCGGTCTAGCACGTGCTGTCTCGTCAACGGGACACGTACAGCAGGCCTCATGGCATTAAGTCCGAACTCGTGGAGTCTGTTTCTGACAGTTTGTGTAGAAATTCGTACTCCAGTTCCGTTCATAAGCTTGTTATGCAAACGCGTAGCGTTCAGGAACCGTTGACGTCGAGACTGAATCAACAAGAAACTGCCCTGACGTTGAGTTGTAGCCCTTTCTCGACCCCGCCGCGGCTGTGTGAAGGATTTCCGTGGGTAAGATGCCGACTCCACATTCGTGAAACCACGCTCTGAGACACATTCAGAATCCCAGCAACACGACGTTGAGAGATGCAAGATTCCAACATTCCGACGCAACGATTCATTTCTTCGGGGCTCAGACGGTTTCTTAATAATTATTTTTACGCTTGGTAAAGGAACACTGACAAGTTTGATTGGTCTGTTGGAAAGCAGTGCTACGCAAGATTTTGGGGGTGCATGAATTCATTTGCGAATTGTGAGAAGTGTACACTTTTATGAGTACTGAACTGCACACGAGTTTCTGCTTAAGATATTTATCAATATACCGAGTACAAATTCTGTCAAGAACTTATAAATTTTCTGTGCAAAATTTGGTACATAAAAAGTGATCCCTATCAAACTTTGAGTAGTATATATTCTTGTTCCTTATGATAAGTGTGTGTGTGTGTGTGTGTGTGTGTGTGTGAATTCGGGTTTAACGTCGCTTTCAACAATTTTTCAGTCATATCACGACGGTGTCTGGTTGCGACAGGGAGCTCAATGCTCACGTTTATAGTGCTGCCTCACTGAAGTATCATGTCCCAGACACATTACATGATACCACACCCAGTCACATTATCCTGACACTGGATCGACCAGTCCTAGCTCTACCCCGTAAATCTGAGTGCCATGCGAGGAGCAGCTAGTACCATTTTTAACGACTTTGGTATGTCGCGGCCCGGGATCGAACCCGAGACCTCCCGTTCCCCGGAGCGGACACTCTGCCAACTGAGCTATCGGGGCCGGTCCTTATGATAAGACTCCACTTCATAATAGGCCATATATCTCAAAAAACCATTCAATTCCCCATCCTATAATCACATATATTCTTGTTCATTGTTAATAGACACATTCAGCCATCCCTCTTGGGGGGTCCGCAGGGGCCATTTCTCATCCTGCCACTTCATAAAAGGGCCTCATATCTCAGAAACCATTCAGATCCCCACCGTTTAACCATATATACTCTTAGTCCTTATGATAAGACATATTCAGTGACAACAATATTGGGCTTTTCTGGGATCTGCCATGCCCGAATCCCTCCATTGCTTAAAAGGCCTTGCATCTCAGGAACCTTACATATCCCCACTGCTAAACCATATATGTCTGTTTCTTTTGATAAGACGCATTTATTGACACCAACCAGGGCTCCATTGGGTCCATGCCCCACCCCCTTTACTTTATAAAACACCTAATATTTCAGATACAGTCCACATGGGTGCTCATTTGGGTATGGGGTTTGTTTGGGAGACTATAATTGGTATATTAAATTCATATCATGTCAAAATACATGTCTGCCATTGGGCAGTGTCCACCTGAGCTCTAGTTTATGAAATTTAGCTCTTTGGTTTGTTTGCTATGCCAAGTTAAGTTTCCATTGACTTATAATGGGGAAAATTGAAAAATGACATTAATGTCTTTCAAGATATTTTGCCACACTTTCATAGAAATGTTCCTTTAATAATGTTCCTTTTGGCCTATTTGTTGCCACAGATGGGAAATTGTCAATTGTCATCTGTTGTCAGGCAACAACACATTCAAGCAACATCAGAATCTGAAGCCACTAGGCTGATTGGATCCAAATTTTATCTGTAGCATCCTTGGGCACAGGGCTTCCATGGTTTATTAAAATACATTGCTGCCAGTGGGCAGTGGCCCCCTAAGCTCTGGTGAGCATTGTGGCCCATGGGCCTCTTGTTTTTAGATGACATCTCCTTTGCTAAAATCGTTCTGTTCCAACTTGTCTGGTTTAGCTGAAACTTGATGGGAAGTATCAGGGGACATGGAAAAAAAGAACTGCTAAAATCATTCTGTTCCAATTTTCAGAATGGCCAACATGGCTTCCAGCTTGAAATTCTATAAAGGACATCTCCTCCAGAACCACTGGGATCAAGATGAAACTTGATGAGAGGCATCTTGACAACATGGAGATTCAACTTTGCTAAAATTCTGTTCTGATTTCCAGCAGCGATCTTGAAATTCTTCAAACGCCATCTCCCTAACCAAAGGTTTGATCGAGCTGAAACATGATGGGAGGCATTGCGGGAAGTCATGGAGATTCTGATTTGCTAAAATCTTCCCATCCTGAATTCCAAGACGGCTGCCATGGTGGCCATCTCGACATCTGAACCAAAGGTCGGACAGAGCTGAAACTTGATGGGAAGCATTTGGGTGACATGGAGATTCAGAATTGATAAAACTGTCCAGTTCAAATATCCAAGACGAACACCATGGTGACCATCTTGAAATTCTTTAAGTGAAAATCCTCCAGTTCAGAACTAAAAATCAGATACGAGTTGAAACTTGATAGGAGGCATTGGGGTGACATGAATATTCAGATTTGCCAAAATTGGTCATCTTGATATTCTTTAAGCGACACCTCCTGAACTGACGGTCGGATCGAATTTAAACTTGATGGGAGGCATTGGGGTGACATGAAGATACAGATTTGCTGAAATCGGCCATGTTCATATTCTTTAAGCGACACCTGAACTGAAGGTCGGATGAGTTGGAACTTTATGGGAAGTATTAGGGTGACATGGAGATTCAGAATTCCTAAAATTGGCCATCTTGAAATTCTAACGACATCTCCTCCTGAAGCAAAGGTTGGATTGGGCTGAAACTTGATGGGGGACATTGGGGCGACATGGAGATTCAGAAGTTCCATTCCAATGTCAAGATGGTGGCATTCTTTCACCAGAAACTGACAACTGCCCTTCTTTAATCAGCATATGGAGAGGACAAAAGTAAAGATTTCAGGATCAATCTCACGAAAGAATGTCTCCAGTCACAATATGAAGCCTTTTATTTCATTTCTTTCACTAAAGTTAAACTGTCTGCTACAGAAGTCTTCGTGGTGCTACCTGCCTCACAAACCAGGGTTTGTTTTCAGGCTTCTCCAGACTTCCGGACGAGTCTTAACCCTTATCCTGCTGAATATTCAGTTTAGCCACATCCATTTCTGACTTTGAACCAACCAGATTACTTTATGTAATTTATTCTTACAAATCCATAAACTGAATGTCAAACAGTGTAGATCCTGATCATCTGATCTGGATCTACACTGTTTTCAAAGATTGGGGTTGTCGTGAACAGCAGGATAAGAGTTAAACGGAGCTCCCTTCTCTGTACGACCTTAGCTGTTGGTGGGACATAAAACCTGACATACACAATTGTCTGATATAAATCAGCCTTATCTGGCATAGCAATCTGAATGGCCATCTTATAACGAAACGATTCTAGCAATTCAGAATCTCCATGTCGACCATATACTTCCTATCAAGTTTCAGCCTGACCTGAATTTCTGTTAGGGAGATCTCGTTTGAAGAATTTCAAGATGGCTTCCATGGTGGCCATCTTGGATATGATGATGATGATTTCGTGTAACGACGCGTCAACCCTCTTTGTGGGTCATAAGCGTCAAACGGTTAATGGTTAAACGCCATCTTTGATATTGGAATGGAATGATTTTAGCAATTTAGTGCTATCTTCATGTTGCCACAATGCCTCCCATCAAGTGCTCTGACAGTTTTTGAGATGTTGAAAACGCGAAAAGTTTACGAATGGATGACAGACAGATGGATGGACAGACAATGGAAAACAGGCCACGGCATTAGCAGACCCTGCAGCCAGGTCAGTTAATAAAAGGGGTAAAAAACTTACTTGCCAGTATGCATGAAAATAAGAACTGTTATTAAGTTAAGTAACCATTGGTTTCAGTGATCAGGGGCCAGTTGTTCAAAGCTTTGTTAGCTTAATGTGCTTGTTAGAGGTCAAAATGTTCTATTTCATAGTGGTATTTTTGCTGAAAAAAAAAAACATTTTTGCTGATGAAACTTCGATGTGTCCCATTATGTCTAGGGCAAACAGCTAGGACAACAAATTAACTAATTATTTGGAAACCACAACTGCTTACTATACTTGTTCTAACGCTGGACTACGAAACTTTCTACCAAGCATGGTGTCTAAAAAATAGCTTGATGATTTGCAAACAGTGTAAACCATAATGAGATGCCACAGCCTCTTATCTGGGTCTACACTGTTTACTTAGGCCTGTCGCTCAATTACCGTATCTGGCTCTACCGAGCAAAAGCTGATCTGTGAAGAATGGTTGGATTTAACCTCAACACAGTTAACTTACTTCACTTTAACCCATAAAATGCCAATCACGACACTTGTTGTCTGCTGGTTACTTTAAAAGTCTTTTTGCAAACAGTGTGGACCCAAATCAGACTGCTCAACTAGGAGCAGTCTGATTTGGGTCCACACTTTGCCTGAGTGCAAAAATATTTTTTAAAAAGTTTGCAAAAAGATTCAGCAGACGACATAAGCAGATGACATTTTCAGGTGTTTTTTCTTGGCGTCTTAAGGGTTAATACGGACAATGATAATCGATAAGTAATCTAAGTAAATTGTAAAGTAAGTAAATACTGAAAGACTGCTTATTTCGCTCATTTCTGGACAAAAATGGATAAGTACTATAAGTAAATGACATAGAAGGCATTGATAGTGCTTTTAGATGAATTTCAGGACTGGGAGTATGAAGTATAAGCCCAATATTTTCTCATGGTTTGGTTTATTTCTCTATGTAGGTGTAAATAACAAAGATCATTGTACATGTAATTAAACGATGTCTGGCTGAACAAATTAATTAAGCCATACCCTTTTCTGACTTTCAACCAATCAGATTACTGAACTAGTTTTTTCTTACAAATTGACAAACTGAGTGTCAGTGTTTATACAGATGAAATGGCATCTGATCTGTATCTACATTGTTTGCAAAGGTAGAATATATTCTGGTTCCGCAGTACAAGGGTTAATGGTAACTGAATTGTATCGTAAAAAATAAGAACAAAACGTGACGATAACTGTAACATAAATCTCCTTAAGGGAAATAGATAACACATTTTCTGCCAGTTTTTTTACACGGGAGACAACTCCTAGACTTCCTGTTTCATGTTACACTTAGTCCCTCCGAAAAAAGGGATCTACTCTTAACCAATTTTAGGAAAGAAACCCCAAAATGGGACTCCCCGCCCATCGAGGCTTGCAGAAATAGATTGGGCTTCATGGTGCTTTCTCACAGAGCTAAAACAGACCGCACAAGCACTGGTAAACCGCTTTAATAGAAGGTCTAAGCCTGCTCAGGCAAAGTGGTGCGAGTCGGACCGTCCATGCATATAAACCCTATTGGTTTCACTGGGCAGCAGGGCTTGAAGCATCTTTTCATCTCAATGAACCATATTGGAAGCAATGTCTACAAAATGACCTAAATAGTGTTCACGGGGTTGTTAAATCTCGAATCAAACAAAGCAGACCCAGATCAGATGTTGCATAATGCAGCATCACCGTCTGCAGAAAGCTTTTCTAAATAAATGTCTATAAATACCTCAATCAGACATCTCTAAATTTCACAAGAAAGCAGTCTGAAGGACAGCCAAATCCCCCACCACACTTTGTATCAAGGCTCAACCTGGTGACCTTCACCTGTGACCTTGACTTGGCATGGTTTATTTATGGTTATACACATTAGCTCACTGTGGGGTATATTTCACAAAAGTTAAATGAAAATCCTTCTAGGGGTAAAGGAGATATGGAATGGACACAAACTTCAAAGTTTCAAACTCGTGACCTTCAACTGTGACGTTGACCTTCAGTTGGCATGGTTTATGTGTTATGCACATCGGCACACTGATGGGGACATTTGACCAACGTTTAATGAAAATCGTTTGAAGGGTAAAGGAGATATGGAATGGACACAAAATTCAAAGTTTCAAACTCGTGACCTTGATCTGGTGTCGACATGATTCATTTATGGACTCTGCACATGAGCTCACTGAGGGGGATAATTGACCAAAGTTTAATGAAAATCCTTTGCGGCGTAAAGGAGATATGGAACGGACAAAAAATTCAAAGTTTTAAACTCGTGACCTTCAAATGTCAACTGTGACCTTGACCTTAAGTCGGCATGGTTCATTTATGGGTTCTGCACATCAGCTCACTGAGGGGGATAATTGACCAAAGTTCAATGAAAATCCTTTGAGGGGTAAAGGAGATATGGAACGGACAAGAAAGTGTTACAGACAGACAGATGGACGGACGGACCCACATTTTGGGTTTGTGTGGCTGCACCTGTCCATATTTTATGGGGCTAAAATTTTTATGTGGCTAACGGTTTATGTGGCTATAAGACACACAAATCTGTACATCTAATGTGGCTAGCCACACAAACTTTGGACATCAGCCACATAAAGGCTGTCTGTACGAAAACGTCTTTGTCTAAACTTATGTGGCTACCAGAGGTTGTGATATCTGGCCCTCTAAAGGTAGAACAGAACTTTCTTTATAGTGCACTGATACATCTTATGGGTCTAGCTCCTCACATAGAGGGACTTTTTCCTACTGCAGCATTCAGCCCCAGGACAGCCAGTTAAATTTTTGTGGCTCAGCCCCATAATCTCAAAGTTTAGCCTCATAATCCTGGACATCCATGTCCAAGGATGTCCAAGGTGATGGACATAAATTTATGTGTCTTTTTTTATTTGATTTTTCTAGTCCCCCTGAACCACTCTGTACTAACAGAAAAATGGGTTTGTGAGGCTAGCCACACAAACCCATTTTGCCACACAAAACCCTTCTGTACCTAAAAGAAGCCACATAAACCCATTTTGTAAGAACGGACGGACAGACAGATGGACGGACGGATGGACATGGGTTCTGCACATCAGCTCACTGAGAAGGATATTTGACCAAAGTTTAATAAATCCTTCCAAGCATAAAGGAGATAAGGAACAGACACAAAATTCAAAGTTTCAAACTCGTGACCTTCAACAGTGACCTTGACCTCGAGTCGGCATGGTTCATTTATGGGTTCTGCACACCAGCTCACTGAGATGAATAATTGACCAAAGTTTAATGAAAATCTATCACGGGGTTCAGGAGATATGGAGCGGACAAGAAAGTGTTACAGACAGACAGATGGACGGATGGACTGACAGAGGGATGGACGGACATGGGTTCTGCACATCAGCTCACTGAGAAAAATATTTGACCAAAGTTTAATGAAAATCCTTCCAAGAGTAAAGGAGATATGGAATGGACACAAAATTCCAAGTTTCAAACCCATGACCTTCAACCGTGACTTTGACCTTTAGTCGGCATGGTTCATTTATGGGTTCTGCACACCAGCTCACTGAGACGAATAATTGACCAAAGTTTAATGAAAATCTATCAAAGGGTTCAGGAGATATGGAGCAGACGGATGAAGTGTTACGGACAAACGGACGGACGTTCTCACGAACGGATACTTAAGTGGCTAGGCGTCGGCATATTGACTACTTAAGCGGCAAATTCTCTTAAGCGGCAAGCCACCGAAGAGCGAATTTTTGCCACTTAAGTACCCAAATAACGGAATAAACCCCATTTGGACTCACGAATATATACTTAAGTGTCAAACTGTCCAAATTTTTTGCCCCCTAAATGTCGTTTCGTTAGTGCGGATGGACAGACGAAGGTCATTCCTATAATCCCCGCTCAGCTTCGCGGCGGGGGATTAAAAATGGACTCCTGCAATATATATTGAGGATAGATTGTGTTTGGGTTTATAGACATGTCAACCTTTGTGGGTCATTTTGTGTCTTCTCTAAGATTAAGGGAGAAAAGAGATAGAAGAGTTAGTATACGAGTAGGGACAGTAGAGAAAGAGGAAAATCAACAACAGTAACAAAACAGAATAAATAACAACATTCCTCTTTTACCCTTACTTGCTACAGGGACAGCATGACTTGCCCAACTGTAAGCCAATATCAGTAGGATGCCTGGTTACTTAAGATATAAACTGTGTATCCTTCCCTCACTAAACACCCTTAACCCATAAAATGCCAATCACAAAAATAGTCGACTGCTTTGTTGTCTGCCAAGTACCTTAAAATTAGTTTTTAAAAACAGTGTGGACCCAGATCAAACTGGGTCCACACTGTTTGCCTGTGTGCAAATTTTTTTTTAAAAAGTTTGCACGAAGATTCAGCAGAAGACATAAGCAGACAACATTTTCAGAATGATGTTTTTCTTTGCCTCTTAGGGTTAATTATATAAAGAAGATTCTATTCATTTTAAAATGGGTTAAAGGGAATCTTCCCTTTCACCTTCAGGGGAGGCAACTCCTGCAAAAGTATTTTTGTCTACTGTGTCAATAGGGGACAACTCTTGTGTGTGTGAATTCGGGTTTAACGTCGCTTTCAACAATTTTTCAGTCATATCACGACGGTGTCTGGTTGCGACAGGGAGCTCAATGCTCACGTTTATAGTGCTGCCTCACTGAAGTATCATGTCCCAGACACATTACATGATACCACACCCAGTCACATTATCCTGACACTGGATCGACCAGTCCTAGCTCTACCCCGTAAATCTGAGTGCCAAGCGAGGAGCAGCTAGTACCATTTTTAACGACTTTGGTATGTCGCGGCCCGGGATCAAACCCGAGACCTCCCGTTCCCCGGAGCGGACACTCTACCAACTGAGCTATCGGGGCCGGTAGGGGACAACTCTTGAAGGAAAGAATTAGCTCATGAGGAGTAAATTCTCTCCTTTAAGATTAGATCCCTCATTCTGTGGGACAGAGTTTATAGAAAAGCGAACAGGAAGTCCCAAAAGTTATCTCCCTTTGAAAAATGGTGGAAAAATCAGCCAGGTGTGTCCATTCCCCTTAAAAGTAGGAAGCTATTGATACTGTAGACATGCCTCTGCTGGAGGAGTATCCATTGCCCTTAAAAATGTCTGACATGTCAATCACTACCATTATTGTCTGCTGGTTACTTTGAAAGTCACTGTTGCAAACAGTGTGGACCAAGATCAGGGAACACACTTTTTGCGTGTTTTAAAAATATTGTTTGCAACCATTGCAGCAGGCGACATAAAAAGACATTATCAGACACATTTTTGTGCCAACTTAAGGGTTAACAAAATTAATTTAACTGAGAATATCTCGTGAAGGTTCAAGAACAAAACAGTCTAACAATTTATTTTCTCCAAAAAGTCCAATTACCTAAATTTTCTGGTCATGAGAGAAAAAGCAAATCGAAACTTTCTCCTCATTTTGTTGGATTTCCACATGAAAACAACATATATAATCAACAAATCACAAAGATACATGATTACACAGTCTGAAGTGAAAACTATCCGTGCATGGTAAACAGAGGGCCTATCAGAACAAAATTTACAATGGTCAAAGGTCAGTGCAAGCAGCTGCAGTTCAATGAGCTTGGGTGTGAATGGTTCTAACTCTTTAAGGAAATTAAGCTGGGTGCAGTGAGTGTCTCTATTTGAATACAAAGTATCTACTATAGCAAATTTGTTTATTTCAGTGACCTTGACCTTTGGGTAACTATGACAACTGATAGGGTCACCTCTGTTTAGGTACCCCTAGATAACAGGTCGGGTGAAGTAGGTGTAAGTAAGATTGTAATTCTTGAAGATGGAGAAGTAGTGGTCAACTCGCTTGTAGGATGACTCGACAACAATCTTGTCCAGGCCTTTGTGACTGTCTCTGGCTATAGACTCCTGAAATAAACCACAACTTTAGTCCTTATCCTGGTGATCACAACAACCCCTATCTTTGCAAACAGAAGCCATCTGATCTGGATCAACACTGTTTGTCATGCAGTTTGTGAATAGAACAAATAATATCAAGTCATTTGACTGGTGGATAGTCAGAAATACGTGTAGCTTAATTAATTTATTCAGCAGGATAAGAGATAAGGAGACACATACACCTTAAGGGGAGGAAATTTTTTGCAAGAAAATTTTATCTGTCTTATCAATAGGGATCTATTCTTAAAGACAAGCAATTCTTTCCTTTAGGACTAGCCCAACTTTACAGAGGAGCTTTGACTACATACTCTTTTAACCCTTTTTGTACCAAATAGAATCTTCCTCCTTATGTATACCAGGAGTCAATTTCAAAATTTAGGGTTGTCAGGTTGTGTTTTCTTCAAACTTTATTTGGAAAATGGCTTAACTTTCTGCAAACAGTGTTGGCCCTGATCAGATGCTGCGTTCTATTGCATCTGATCTGGGCCTGCACTGTTTGCCAGGGTACCCGTTTGGGGTCTCTGGTACTAAATGGGTTAAAAATGATAGAAAAAAACAGCCAGGTGTATCAATACCCCTTCAACTGTCATTGCCGGATCATACATATTAGGTTAGATTAAAACAAGAGCACCACAAGCGGATGCCATGATCGCCTGTTTTTTCGTAGGTCACAAAGGGAGATAAATGCATGATAGAGTTATGTAACTTGTGAAGATACAGGTGTGTGTTGAGTTTCACGAGACTGGGCCAAATACTTCTGGAAATATGGCAAAGGTTAAAGGATTTTGTTAAATTTTTTAAAAATTAGGTCAAGGCGACAGGTCAAAAAGTTTGATATGAATGGAAAGGCCTTGCCCCAAGGAACAAACAAGAGGGCCATGACGGCCCTGGATCGCTCACCTGATCCATAGAATTAAAAAGTGGCCCCGGGGAGGGCCATTATTGACCCCAAGGTTATAATTTGCATAATGTTGAGAGAGGTCTAAAAAGGTGAAGCTTCATACCGAATATCAACAAAGGCTATAATTGTCCACTAGATGAAGCTCCATACCAAATATCGAAGACATGTGCCTTGCAGTTTCAGAGAAGAAGATTTTTAAAGATTTCCCTATATAAGTCTATGTAAAACCAAAGGGTCTCGGGGCGGGGGCATTTTTGGCCCCAGGGCTATAATTTGAACAATCTTGATAGAGGTTCACTAGATGAAATTTCACACCAAATATCAAAGACCTAGGCCTTGTGGTTTCACAGAAGAAAATTTTAAAGATTTCCCTATATAAGTCTATGCAAAACCAAAGGGCCCTGAGGCAGGGGCATTTTTGGCCTTAGGGCTATAATTTGAACAATCTTGGTAGCGGTCCACTAGCTGAACCTTCATACCAAATATCAAAGACCTAGGCCTTATGGTTTCAGAGAAGATTTTTCAAAATTTTCCCTACATAAGTCTATGTAAAACCAAAGGGCCCCGGGGCGGGGGCATTTTTGGCCCCAGCACTATAATTTGAACAATCTTGGAAAAGGTCCACTAGAGGAAGCTTCATATCAAATATCAAAGACCTGGGCCTTGCGGTTTCAGAGAAGGAGGTTTTTATAGATTTTCCCTATAAAAGCACATGTAAAACCAAAGGGCCCTGGGATGGGGGCAATTTTGGCCCCAGCACTATAATTTGAACAATCTTGGTAGTCGTCCACTAGATGAAGCTTCATACCAAAAATCAAAGACCTGGGCCTTGTGGTTTCAGAGAAGAAGATTTTTGAAGATTTTCCTATATATAAGCCCATGTAAAACCAAAGGGCCCTGGGCGGGGGCATTTTTGGCCCCAGCACTATAATTTGAACAATCTTGGTAGGGGTCCACTAGATGAAGCTTCATACCAAATATCAAAGACCTGGGCCTTGCGGTTTCAGAGAAGAAGATTTTTAAAGATTTTCCCTATATAAGCCTATGTAAAACCAAAGGGCCCCGGGGTGGGGGCATTTTTGGCCCCAGCACTATAATTTGAACAATCTTGGTAGGGGTCCACTAGATGAAGCTTCATACCAAATATCAAAGAACTGGGCCTTGCAGTTTCAGAGAAGAAGATTTTTCAAGATTTTCCCTATATAAGCCTATGTAAAACAAAAGGGCCCCGGGGCGGGGGCATTTTTGGCCCCAGCACTATAATTTGAACAATCTTGGTAGGAGTCCACTAGATGAAGCTTCATACCAAATATCAAAGACCTGGGCCTTGCGGTTTCAGAGCAGAAGATTTTTAAAGATTTTCCCTATATAAGCCTATGTAAAACCAAGGGGCCCCGTTGCGGGGGCATTTTTGGCCCCAGCACTATAATTTGAACAATCTTGGTAGAGGTCTACTTGATGAAGCTACATACCAAATATCAAAGACCTGGGCCTTGCGGTTTCAGAGAAGAAGATTTTTAAAGATTTTCCCTATATAAGCCTATGTAAAATCAAAGGGCCCCGGGGCGGGGGCATTTTTGGCCCCAGCACTATAATTTGAACAATCTTGGTAGGGGTCCACTAGATGAAGCTTCATACCAAATATCAAAGACTTGGGCCTAGCAGTTTCAGAGAAGAAGATTTTTCAAGATTTTCTCTATATAAGCCTATGTAAAACAAAAGGGCCCCGGGGTGGGGGCATTTTTGGCCCCAGCACTATAATTTGAACAATCTTGGTAGGAGTCCACTAGATGAAGCTTCATACCAAATATCAAAGACCTGGGCCTTGCGGTTTCAGAGCAGAAGATTTTTAAAGATTTTCCCTATATAAGCCTATGTAAAACCAAGGGGCCCCGGTGCGGGGGCATTTTTGGCCCCAGCACTATAATTTGAACAATCTTGGTAGAGGTCTACTTGATGAAGCTACATACCAAATATCAAAGACCTGGGCCTTGCGGTTTCAGAGAAGAAGATTTTTAAAGATTTTCCCTATATAAGCCCATGTAAAACCGAAGGGCCCCGGGTCAGGGCATTTTTGGACCCAGCACTATAATTTGAACAATCTTGGTAGGGGTCCACAAGATGAAGCTTCATACCAAATATCAAAGACCTGGGCCTTGCGGTTTCAGAGAAGAAGATTTTTAAAGATTTTCTTTATATAAGCCTATGTAAAACAAAAGGGCCCCGGGGCGGGGGCATTTTTGGCCCCAGCACTATAATTTGAACAATCTTGGTAGGGGTCCACTAGATGAAGCTTCATACCAAATATCAAAGACCTGGTCCTTGCGGTTTCAGAGCAAAAGATTTTTAAAGATTTTCCCTATATAAGCCTATGTAAACCCAAGGGGCCCCGGGGCGGGGGCATTTTTGGCCCCAGCACTATAATTTGAACAATCTTGGTAGAGGTCTACTTTATGAAGCTACATACCAAATATCAAAGACCTGGGCCTTGCGGTTTCAGAGAAGAAGATTTTTAAAGATTTTCTCTATATAAGCCTATGTAAAACAAAAGGGCCCCGGGGCGGGGGCATTTTTGGCCCCAGCACTATAATTTGAACATTCTTGGTAGGGGTCCACTAGATGAAGCTTCATACCAAATATCAAAGACCTGGGCCTTGCGGTTTCAGAGCAAAAGATTTTCCCTATATAAGGCTATGTAAAACCAAGGGGCCCCGGGGCGGGGGCATTTTTGGCCCCAGCACTATAATTTGAACAATGTTGGTAGAGGTCTACTTGATGAAGCTACATACCAAATATCAAAGACCTGGGCCTTGCGGTTTCAGAGAAGAAGATTTTTAAAGATTTTCCCTATATAAGCCCATGTAAATCCGAAGGGCACCCGGGGCGGGGGCATTTTTGGACCCAGCACTATAATTTGAACAATCTTGGTAGGGGTCCACTAGATGAAGCTTCATACCAAATATCAACGACCTGGGCCTTGCGGTTTCACAGAAGAAGAATTTTTAAGTTTTCGGTGAAAAAAATCTATTTTTTAGCTCCTGTGACCCAGATGTGCAACGGACCGAAACCATTTGAACAATTTTGAAAGGGGACCACCTAAGGATCATTCCTGTGAAGTTTGGTCAAAATCCTATCAGTGGTTTAGGAGGAGATGTTGTTTGAAGAAAAAGTTTACGGACGCAAGCACACACGCACGGACGCACTGACGACGGACGACGGACAAAAAGTGATCACAAAAGCTCACCTTGTCACTACGTGACAGGTGAGCTAAAAAAGGGTCCGAAACTTAAACGCAGTCAATAACTTACTTATTTCTGGATGGATTTTGAAATTACTTTGAAGAAATGTTAACCATCATGAGATGATGTGTCACGTGCAAACTCAGATCCATACCTCCAAGGTCAGGGTCATACTTAGTGGTCAAAGGTCAAAAGGTCAAAGGTCAAAAAAAGGGTCCGAAACTTAAACGCGGTCAATAACTTTCTTATTTCTGGATGGATTTTACTTTGAAGAAATATTAACCATCATGAGACGATGTGTCACGTGCAAACCCAGATCCGTACCTCCAAGGTCAAGGTCATACTTAGAGGTCAAAGGTAAAAAAAATGGTCCGAAACTTAAACGCATTCACTAACTTTCCTATCTCTGGATGGATTTTGAAATTATTTGGCAGAAATGTTGGCCATCATGAGACAATCTGCCTCACACAAAACCAAGGTCCTTACCTACAAGGTCAAGGTCATACTTAGAGATCAAACATGAAAAAAGGGTCCAAATCTTAAACATGGTCAATAACTTTCTATGGATGAATACGAACATAGACAGATATGGAACTTGGTAAGAATGTAGCTCTTGTGATCACAGATCTGTGTTAAGTTTGGGGTGTAAGCTTGATTTTTTTTTGAAAATTCATTTAGGAATAATTATGTTTGAATGTTTCAATGTTGTTTTGCGAAACAGTGACAGCTCTGATCAGATGCTGCATTCTGTGACATCTGATCTGCCAGTGACCCATTTTGGGGTTTCCCATATAAAATGGGTTATCACAGCTGTGTTGTTAATGCATTTGCCTTTTTCGGGAACTAAATACAGGTTTGCTGATCATGATGCTGCTGAACACAATATACCCTACCTTTGAAAACAGTGTAAATCCAGATCGAATGGCTTCTGGTGAAGCCATCTGATCGGGATATACACTTTTTGTCATTCTGTTTGAGAATTGAATGAATACATTATATTAAGTAATTTGATTGTGGCTAAATCAATTTATTCTAGTTTAAACATATTTTAATACCATATTATACATGTACAAAATACAATATTACATGGAACAATTTGGATTAGAACGGAAGCTTAAAAGCTTATGTTGTTCTTCTCCAGATATTATTCTGCAGGTTAAGGTTTAAAACAGTACAGTTTTGTTGTTTCGCTTTGTGTAAATTTTCCTTTCTTGGAAGGTGACGTCCTTAAGGCTATGTCTTATGGGGTTTATATGTCACAGCTTATTGGTTTGTCATGATGACCTAAATGATCGCAACAGAATTTCAAAAACAAGGCTTTTGGTATCATAAACTGCACAAAACGTTTTCAAAATGTTATCGTCAACGTTGCGGCATTGTTTTTGGATATGGTATTTCTTTGAAGACTCTTCTGCAACAGGGACTGTCGGAACCTGAGTTTTGTGGGGATGTTGCAAAATACAAGAAAAGTGGTTATAGCATGGATGTTATGCGACAGACTGCATGTTTGGTTGTCACCCTTTTACAGTGGACAACTTTGCTTCACTCTTTGGTTGCTCGGCTTCGGCCGGACTCCGGACTTTGATGACGGTCCCACCCTAAATCCTTTGAATTCGGGATGGGTGGAGCCGGATATTTCCTGGTTCGACCCTCCGTGATCGAACTGGTGGTTTTCTGCTCTGAAGTCAGATTGTTGTTGAGTCCTCAACCCTGATTCATGATAATATTAATCTATACATAACCATTTTACCATGAATTTTATCATGACTCACTGGTGAGCTAGAAAGCCGCCATGTGGATCAATTTGTTATAGTTATTTTGTTTTATACTGTACTGGAACTGAGGGTGAGGGTTGAAATTTCATAAACTCCAGAGTTGAAGCCCCCCCCCCCCCCCCCAGTAGTTTGACTACTGACCGTCCCAAGGCGATCATTCTTTCGCAGTGTCTTATTTGTTATTTGGCTTTATGCCGTTGGTTCTTGTTTCGTCTGTTTTTGTCTGCCTAGATGTCGCTTTCTGTAGGTGACTTGAGGTGGCTACGTTCTTGGATTGTGGCCTTCCCTTACTAGATTGCTTGCTTAACGAAGGGGACACTATGTCGGGTTTTACTGTGGTCTGATTGGATTATTGTTGGACATTTTTCTGTATGATCTATTCATATTTAGGATCCAACTTTAAACTAGGAATGGTGTTTGAAAAACAAGAGGGCCCAGAGGGCCCTGGTTCGCTCACCTGATCCAATGTATAACAAGTGGGCCCCGGGCAGGGTCAATTTTGGCCCCAGGGCTATAATTTGAACAATCTTGGTAGGGGTCCACAAGATGAAGCTTCATATCGAATATGAAAGATCTGGGCATTCTGGTTTCAGAGAAGAAGATTTTAAAGGTTTACCCTGCATATAGAAGTCTATGTAAAACAAGATTTTCCCTATATAAGTCTATGTTAAACCAAAGGGCCCCGGAGCAGGGGCATTTTTGGCCCCAGGGCTATAATTTGAACAATCTTGGTAGAGGTCCACTAGCTGAAGCTTCATACCAAATATCAAAGACCTAAGCCTTGTGTTTCAGAGAAGATGATTTTTAAAGATTTTCCCTATATAAGTCTAAGTAAAACCAAAGGGCCACATGGCGGAGGCATTTTTGGTCTCAGGGCTATAATTTGAACAATCTTTATAGAGGTCCACTAGCTGAAGCTTCATTACAAATATCGAAGACCTAAGCCTTGTGGTTTCAAAGAAAAAGATTTTTCAAGATTTTCCCTATATACGTCTATGTAAAACCAAAGGGCCCCGGAGCGGGGGCATTTTTGGCCCCAGGGGTATAATTAGAACAATCTTGGTAGAGGTCCACAAGATGAAGCTTCATACCAAATATCAAAGACCTGGGCCTTGCAGTTTCAGAGAAGAAGATTTTTCAAGATTTTCCCTATATAAGCCTATGTAAAACAAAAGGGCCCTGGTGCGGAGGCATTTTTGGCCCCCAGCACTATAATTTGAATAATCTTGGAAGGGGTCCACTAGATGAAGCTTCATACCAAATATCAAAGACCTGGGCCTTGCGGTTTCAGAGAAGAAGATTTTTCAAGATTTTCCCTATATAAGCCCATGTAAAACCAAAGGGCCCCCATGTGGGGGGCATTTTTAGCTCCAGCACTATAATTTGAACAATCTTGGTAGGGGTCCACTAGATGAAGCTTCATACCAAATATCAAAGACCTGGGCCTTGCGGTTTCAGAGAAGAAGATTTTTAAAGATTTTCCCTATATAAGCCTATGTAAAACAAAGGGGCCCTGGTGCGGAGGCATTTTTGGCCCCAGCACTATAATTTGAACAATCTTGGTAGGGGTCCACAAGATGAAGCTCAATACCAAATATCAAAGACCTGGGCCTTGCGGTTTCAGAGAAGAAGATTTTTCAAGATTTTCCCTGTATAAGCCCATGTAAAACCAAAGGGCCCCCGTGCTGGGGCATTTTTAGATCCAGCACTATAATTTGAACAATCTTGGTAGGGGTCCACTAGATAAAGCTTCATACCAAATATCAAAGACATGGGCCTTGCGGTTTCAGATAAGAAGATTTTTCAAGATTTTCCCTATATAAGCCCATGTAAAACCAAAGGGCCCCCGTGCGGGGGCATTTTTGGCCCCAGCACTTTAATTTGAACAATCTTGGTAGGGGTCCACTAGATGAAGCTTCATACCAAATATCAAAGACCTGGGCCTTGCGGTTTCAGAGAAGAAGATTTTTCAAGATTTTCCCTATATAAGCCCATGTAAAACCAAAGGGCCCCCGTGCGGGGGCATTTTTAGATCCAGCACTATAATTTGAACAATCTTGGTAGGGGTTCACTAGATGAAGCTTCATACCAAATATCAAAGACCTGGGCCTTGCGGTTTCAGAGAAGAAGATTTTTTAAGTTTGCGGTGAAAAAAATCTATTTTTGGCTACTGTGACCTATATGTGCAACGGACCGGAACCATTTGAACAACTTTGAAAGGGGACCACCTAAGGATCATTCCTGTGAAGTTTGGTCAAAATTCGATCAGTGGTTTAGGAGGAGATGTCGTTTGAAGAAAAGTTTACGGACGCACGCACGCACGCACGGACGGACGACGGACAAAAAGTGATCCCAAAAGCTCACCTTGTCACTACGTGACAGGTGAGCTAAAAAACACAATGCCCCCAACCATATGCTTCCCCTAACTGTCCAATTTTCCAAGGGCCATAACCAAAGAAAATTTTTCAGAGTTTTTTCAAATGTTAATCAGGTCATGTACTAGTAATTCCCTATCAGCCTGTCAAGTTTCTAGCCAACAATATTAACATTTTTTTTAAAATAAGTGCTACAATGCAAAAACACAAAGCATACAATGTACAAATACCGAGAGTGACAAAGGGCCATAAATCATGAAGTATTTTTCAGAATTAAGACAAAAGTTAATGAGGTCAAGTCATCTACTCATCACCACCAATCCATTCACCAACTTTCAAGGCTCTAGCTCTTATAGTTATTGAGATATTTTGCTTAGAAAATTTTATCAAAATTTTTTCAATGGGCAATAACTCTTGAAAGGGGCATAATCCGAATGAGAAAAAAAATATGTGTCAGCTAATTTTCCACGAGGAATCCATATATGAAATTTCAAAACTCTTGCAAATTTGATTCTCAAGTTCTGCTATGCATCACAAGGCATACAATGTACAAATACCCCAAGTGACAAAGACCATAGCTCATGAAGTATTTTTCGGAATTTAGTCAGGTTAAGTTAAGCAGGTCATCTAATCATCACCGCAAATCTATTCACAAACTTTCAAGACTCTAGCTCCAATAGACTTTGAGATATTTTGCTGACAAGATTTTATCAAAAAATTTCAAAGGTCAAAAACTCTTGAAAGTGGCATAATCCGGATGAGAAATAAAATATGCGTCAGCTAATTTTCCACGAGGAATGCAAATATGAAATTTCAAAACCTTACCATACATGGTTATGCTATACATCACAAAGCATACAATGCACAAATACCAAAAGTGCCTAGGGGCCATTATTCATGGAGTATTTTTTGGAATTTAATCAAAAGTAAAGGGGCATAATCCAGATGAGAAAAAAAAATATGCATCAACAATTTTCCATGAGGAATCCGTATATGGAATTTCAAAACCCTAGGGCACACGATTCTTAAGTTATGATATGCATCACAAAGCATACAATGTACAAATACCCAAAGTGACAAAAACTCATGAAGTATTTTTCTGAATTTAGTCAAAAGTTAACCAGATCATCTACTCATCACCACAAATCTATTCACCAGCTTTCAAGGCTCTAGCTCCAATAGATGATATATTTTGCTGACAAGATTTTATCAAAAAATTTTCAACAAGCAATAACTCTTCATAGGGGCATAATCCTGATGTGAAAAAAATATGTGTCACCTATTTTTCCATGAGGAATCCATATTTGAAATTTCAATACCCTAGCGCTACACAGTTCATAAGTTATGCTATGCATCACAAAGCATACAATAACTATACTGCTATTAAGACCAGCTAAAATTATGACATTCTGCTTTTAAAGGCATATATTTAAAAGCTGTTCTTTCTCTGATTTCTACACAAAGTTTCCTCTAGAAACAGGCCACTTTTGGGACTGGTCAAAAGTTCTGTGAAAGACCACTTTTGCAGAGTCCCAAATATGGTCTTAATAAAGGAATTTTACTGCATATCTTTGAAAATACAATAGACACAATCATTTTATACATTACCCCATTAGCAAAGATAGTCATCAAAAACTTCCCCGGTCTGAAGGTGTCCAAAACACGCTTGATCAGGTCATTGTAAGATTCCTACAATCAATAAAACAATTCTTTAACCCATTGTATGCGGGAAAACCCCTGAAGGGTACTTTGGCAAACAGTGCAGGCTTAGATCAGACACCACAGAACACAGCGTCAAGACTGCCTGTGACATACAGGTAGGTGGAAAGCAGGGGCCTGGAAGGCCGAAGATGACCTGGAAGCAGCTGACAGAAATAGATTGCAGAGAATGGAAGCTCTCAGCTATCGATCCTAATGATAGACAAGCCTGGATATCTGGTGTAAGATCTGCCATGCGTGCAGCAAGCCAGCTACCTGGAATGGGGCCCACTTATGTGGACATTGCCCCTGTACATGCACGTTAATAAAAAATCCGCTGATGATGATGAGCTAATGAGCTAAATGCACAGTCTTAACACTGCTGAGAATGATGACAATGCCGAAAAGTGATCCCTATGTGGCTTCAGGTTCCTTAACCTGTCTATCAGACTTTCTAATATGCTTTTCAATGAAATACAGAGATTTCTCAGTGAAATCAAAATCAATATTGCCACTGTTTCAAACAGTGAAAATACAATATATATTTTCACTGTGAATTCCATGTATCATGGAAAAATAACAAAGTCAATATTTGTTAGATGTCATTTAGCTTAACATTACTATTGTGTCAGAAATTAAGTCACACACATTTGCATGTCAGTCAGATGTTGGTGACATCAGTTTTAGCACTACACAAGATAAATAATGCATGCGAAGCCAGGCCAGCTTAGCAACTGCGGATATTGTTTGTTTGCGAATTTCAAGAGAACCATTTGTTAAAGTATCATTCCAAGCTTTTTTTAAGGTGCAAACTTTTAGTTTACATCCAATATTATACCAAGATAACATGCTGAACACCTCAAACTGATTTGAAAGTTTGTTCTCTGCGGTGACAGCTGACACTTTAGAATTGCATCAATGATTACAGTTAAAAGCATAAAATTTCTGGCGAAAGAATGTACACTGTACTGGTTAACCGCTAACGTATAAGCCTGCCCAGGAAAGTGTTGATAGGTAAACTGACCGGCTCAAAAATGACCTAAATAGTGTTGACTGGGCCGTAAAACTCCAAAACAAACAAACAAACAAAAGCATAAAAGAAACAGAAAATTTGATTTTTTTTTCAGTGTAAGATCCATTTTTATTTCACCGAATGAAAACCAAAAGAAGTATTTTCAAGAGTAGCAAAGCCTCTGTTCAACAAGTGCAACCTGAAATGAGTGAACACTGCTTGACCAAAAAAAAATTTGCAAATGTTAGCAGAAAACAATTTTACTTGTGAATAAAGGTCAATGTACAGAACTTTGGTTGATTTGAGTCTAAAAGCACTTCATGTGACTCAATCATACATACCTTAGGGACATTACTCTCAAAACTGACATAGGAACAGTGGGGCTCTGGTGTCACATGGATTGTAATGTACTTGCCCTGTAGAAAAGTACAGCAAAATCAATACAAAACCAATACATACCAGCGCGCCTATATAGGCAATGGAAAATAACTGTTTTATTCTACAACAAATCGCGACAAGGAAGAGCGTGACAAGTGACGTCATTAAAAACTGCCAATTTATGACATCACTAGTCGATTTCCTTGACGTTAGACGGTGTAACTTCATTTTCTCGCATCGAAAACGTTACAGAAGGATATAAATGGATGTGTTTCAGTCGATAATTTTAGCGGGATTTCTTCTAACAATGGCGAAAAGTTGTGAGATTTTGAAGGAAAAAACATCATTATTGCCGGTTTTCGGCCTGTTAGAATCGAAAAAGATCAGCTCTAGTTTGTGATTTGTTGAGTAATAAATCACAGTTTGTCCGTCAGTTGTATGTAGAAAAATCACTTACACATATGTTGAGTAATAAATCACAGATTCTCCGTCAGTTGTATGTAGAAAATTCTACAACTGACCTCCAAACTGTGATTTATCACTCAACAAATCACAGTTAGAGCTGATCTGTTTCTTAAATATAATGCCAAAGGTTTTCATATGAACAGTTGTAATTTAGCTCACTTTTATGAACAGCTATTGCACTAAACCTTGCAGGGCCAACACGGGTCCTTTTGCTTCAGTATTTCAGTTATTTCATGCTGTCAAGTCCTCATAGTTATTGTGTGATGGAGTGTTCTGTCCCACAAACAGCTGAGGTCATATGGAGACAGTACCTCGGTTTAAAGACTCATCCAAAAGTCTGGATAAGTCCAGGTCCCTGGTAGCACCACTATACCAGAGGCTTCTACCTCATAGTTATTTCATCTCTGAATGTGATTTGTATGTTTGCGATGTGTTTTATTAAAAATAGCTGTCCTTAAAGCAGTACCAAAGGCCAATCTTAGGCTAGAGCCAACAAACATTACAAGCTAAAAGAAGTTTTAAAAAAAAGTCCACTGCTGGTCACTATACACATGGATATCAAGATTTCTGAAAAAAAAAAAAAAACATCAGTAAAATATTTTTTAAGCGAGTAACTTTATCCATAAGGGGTATATATTTGGTGATAATTAAAGGATAATTTTTGTCAATTTCTCCATAAAATCCTATGTTGTGGGTATTCATTTGAACCGCCTTGGCATTCAAATAAATACCCACAACATAGTTTATATGGAGAAATAAAATTAACTATCCTTCAGTTTGTGGAGCACTCTGGTTCGATCCCCGCAAGCGCCAAGTGTTGGTTCGATCACCGCAAGCGCCGAGTGTTGTTTCCTTGAGCAAGAGACTTTATCCACATTGCTTAGTACTGGTTTTTTGTTTGTTTGATTTGAGGTTTAACGTCCCCGTCAACACTGTAAAGGTCATTTTGGAGACGTTGCTTCCAATTTTGTGGGACTTTTACCCGACATTAAGATGAAATGACATCTCAAGCCCTGTCGCCCAATGAAACCAATAGGGTTTATTAGCATGGACGGTCCGCCTCGCACCGCGGTTCCTGGACAGGCTTAGATCCTCTAAGCGGTTTACCAGTACTAGTGTGCGGGCCGGATTCAGCTCTGCTTAGTACTGGTTCCTACCCAGGAAAAGAGGGCCACATGGAAGATTAGTACTGGTACTAAATGTGTTACCCTCTATAAATAAGGTTGATTATTGTTATCTCCAAATACCTACCTTATCTGCTGCTATGATTGATAAGAAACAGCAATTACCTTATGTAAAATCCCATTCATGGAATAGCCACATGGTTCAAAGAGTACATCATCAATCTTGGCTTCTGGTATGATCTTATCAATACCAGACATCTGTAAACAGAAAACAGCTTTTCACATTCATTGAGCCAATGTAAAGCAAAGTAAAGCCATACCCTGAAACTTGTAATAGGGACAAAGGCAAGTAATGCAGACCCAGATCAAATGCTGCATAACATTAGGAAAACATATCCATGTGAAATAATGGGTCCAACATGGTGTCAGAAATGACAAATATTAGGTAAAAATTGTAACATCTTTCTTATTTCTGCTTTCAACATAGATTATGGGTGCTTGTTAAAACCACCTCAATGAGGCAGTTCTAACGAGTAGCCGCAATCTATGTTTTTGATAAAAAATAAGGCAGATAATGTACAACCCATGTATACCCCATATTTCAGAAGATACAATCTCTTAGAAACTTGGACACCTGCTGTACATAAGGAGGAAGATTCCATTTGGTACAAAAAGGGTTCATTGTCCCAAATAATTAAAATTTGCAGCTATGAGAAAATATTTCCTAGGGACTCCGGAATGAGTAAGATACAGCCATGGTATAAATGTATAGCTGGACTCTGTTTAAAAATTGAGCAGTGTCAGGTCAAATTATTTTACAGAAATTTGCAAAACCTTTTACAAACAGTGAGGGCTCTAACCAGATGCTAAATTCTGTGGTGTCTGATATGGGCCTGCACTGTTGGCCAAAGTTTTGTATTGTTTGATTTGAGGTTTAACTTCCCCACAACACTGTATAGGTCATTTTGGAGACATTGCTTCCAATTTTGTGGGACTTTGACCCAACATCGAGATGAAATGACATCTCAAGCCCTGTCGCTCAATGAAACCTACAGGGTTTTATAACAGTCAGACTCGCACTGCATTGCCTGGACAGGCTTAGATCCTCTAAGCGGATTTACAAGTACTCTTGTGCGGTTGGTTTCAGCTTTGCGTGAAAGTATCTTGCAGCCCATCTTTTTCTTCATGTCCCAATGGGCGGGGGCTGACCAAAGTTTTGTTTTAGGATGTTTAAATACAGCACAATACATACCTCAGTTGCATTCCTGCCATCCCTGGAGACCTCCTGGGTAAATATTCTCATCTTCTCTGGACACAGATCCCACATTAGAAGCTACATACAGTTAAGGAAAATTAAACAAGAGCTGTCATTAGATAGCATAGCTCGCCATGAAAAGTGTATGAGCAGGGGACCTATATATCTATCATCATACTAAATATAATCAAAATCCATCGCATTAAAGTAAATATGATCTCTTCAAATTGAAACTTAAAACTTAATCTCTAAATCAGTGACCTTGACCTTGAGGTCAGGAGCATGGGTAGGTTATTGCTGAATAAAACTTTGGATCTATATCTATCATCATACCAAATATGAACCAAATCCATCTTATGGTTTGGAAAGTATGAATCAACATAAATGTGGATGCTGACTCCCATTCTAACACTTACCTGTAACTTTCAGGTGAGTTAAAACTGACAGGCATATAGTAAAATTTTGAACACTCAAACATGGATGACTCATAAAGGGGAATGGGAACACCTGGCAGATTTTTCCACCCTTTTTCAAAGGGAGACAACTTTCGGGACTTCCTGTTCACTTTTCTATAAACTCTGTCCCACTGAAAAAGTGGTCAACTCTTAAAGAAAAGAATGAGCAAATCCTTTCCTTTAAGAGTCGACCCCTACTGACAAGGGATACAAAAATAGTTTTGCTGGAGTTGTCTCCCCTGAAGGTGTTCCCATTCCCCTTATACATGGCTAATTCAAAGATTTCTTCCCTTATCTCTAGGTAGGATAAGGAGATTTGTTTTTTATAACTTCAACCTCCATGTGCTTGGCACTTGTTTATCAGATTTTTTACCTCCTTTGGTATTTATTATAGGGGAATGAATAAACTCAATCCATATTTGCTGGAAGGATACTTCCACAGTTTGGTCTGGCTGTGTAACACCAACCTCATCCAATGTATACAGATGCCTGCAATCATATCAACAGAAAATGCATGATATATTTAATGAGTGTGTGTTTGAGTTTTACATCCCTATAACAATGTGGGTCTTATGGAGATGGGACCTCAGTTTTAAGACTTGTCCGAAAGTCTGGAGAAGACCAGAATTTAACCCACGCCCCTGGTTTATGAACATTTAACAATGGAGTGTTCTTTATGATATTAAATCATGCATTTTTAACTGCAGCTTAATGTATAAAACCTCTAAAAAGTAAGACTTCCAAACTGAAAACTTTCACCCCTGGGGCCTTCGTGGCCTAGTGGGTAAGAGCACGGTCTCTTAAACATAAGGTCTCTCAATTCTGTGGTTCGAGCCTCACTCTAATCACATGTGAGAAGCCAATTACTTCAACAGTAAGCCAGGGGGGGGGGGGAGTTACAGGTACTCAGGTTTTCGCCCACCTCTAATTAAGGATTGGCTCAAAATAAGTCAAATAATCTTCAAGGGGCCATAACCTTCACTTTCACCCCTGCAGTGGATTTATCCATCTTTGAATTTTGACATGTCCATTTTTGTAAATTTGGAATATAGTGAGAATCATTCACAGGATGACAATCAGTGCGGATCCTGATGATTATGAGCCATCATCATCTTGATCTACACTGTTTGCACAGGTGTCTGTACAAGTCTACATGGATGAAAGGGTTAATATCAAACAAATGTATGTAAAGCGTTTGATCTCAACCCTTTTTGTACCAAATGGAATCTTCTTCCTTATAAATGCCAGGTGTCCATTTTGAAATTTAGGAGTGATAGGTTGTTATCTTTAAAATTTATTCGGAAAATAGATGAACTTTTTGCAAATAGTGTGGGCCCTGATCAGACGCTGTGTTCTGTGGCATCTGATCTGGGTCTGCACGGTTTGCCAGTACCCGTTTTGGGGTTTCCAGTACAAAATGGGTTAAGTTCAGATAAAACATGTATCTAATTGTCATGTCAATAACCTGGTTAACTTACAGCCAAAAAACATAAGTGCAGTAATTAGAGGCTACTGTTACAGACCGGTGCAAGATATCAACAAGTATGGATGTCAACACAAATGCAATTAAAAATTAAAATTTGTGCAGTAATTACAGGTATCTATTAAGGATTGGTGTCAGATATCAAATATATGGAATGATATTCTATATATGCTGCTAAAAAATTCAGTTACCATATCAACCATATTTATTCGGACAAACAGACCTGAGCGACCGGTGTAAACCCTGATGTGACGCCGCAGAATGTGGCATATCAGGGCCTACACTGTTTGCCACTGATCCGGCTATTTTCAAATGCAACATCAGGTATCAAACTGTACTCATTCAAAGTTTAGAACAAATATGGTAAGGAGTTGAGGTGTTTGAATATTTAGGGTAAAACCCACTGTTTATATATTAACCCATTATAGGTGGGAAAATCCTAGAAGGGTAGCCTGGCAAACAGAGCAGCCCAGAATGCGGCATCTGATCAGGGTCTGCACTGTTTGCTAACAGGATTTTCTGTCAAAAGTAAAATAAAAATGAAACAAGGGGGCCACTATGCTCACCTGAGGTCATGTAGTTTATGCCATATACAGGCAAGGTGCCCATCTTGGTCATGTGACAACAATACCACGAATAATGTTTAATTGCCTCATCCCCATAGAGGCTTTTCATGTAATTTGGTTTCAATCAGCACAGCTTTTTTACTGGAGAAGAAGATAAAAATACTGAATCTGAGCCATCCAAGACAAAGGTCAGTAATGACTTTGACCTTTGGAATTGGTTAACTGCCATTCATCTGATTGTAAATAATATTTATGATGGGACCGGTTGCCATGCAATCAGTAAAATCCACTGTCTTGCTCTTTTTTGATAGAAATGTCTAAGTGACCAAATCTGACCTTGACGTAAAACAGGTGAAGGTCAGATAAAGGTCATCAGTTGAACAAATTTGGAAGGGCCTGAGTCCCCAATGCTACATACCATATTTCAAGGTCATCAGCTATTTGGTTCCTGAGAAGAAAATTCTTAAAAAGTTTTACAAAATATGAGCATGGCGGCCATATTGGTCATGTGACCCGAGTCCTTACAAACAAATTTCATTCCCTCTACCCATAGAGGCTCCAAATGTAATTTGTTTTCAATCATCCCACCAGTTTAAGTGGAGAAGAAGACAAAAAAAATAACTGAATCTGAGGCATCCAGGATAAAGGTCAGTAAATGATCTTGACCATTGGATTTGATAAACTTCCATTCAGCTAACTGCAAATATCATTTTTGATGTCCCAGCCTACCAGGCAATCAGAAATATCCACTATCTTGCCCTTTTTTCCATACAAATGTCTAAGTGACCAAATTTGACCTTGACATAAAATAGGTGAAGGTCAAACAAAAGTCATCATTTGAACAAACTTGGTTGGGCCAGAGTCCCCGATGTTGCATACCAAGTTTCAAGATCATCAACCATTCCGTTTTTGAGAATAAGATTTTTGAAGGTTTTTACCATATATGGGCATGGCCGCCATATTGGTCATGTGTCCCATCCTCACGGACAAACTTTCGTTCCCCCATTCCATAGAGGCTCCACATGTAATTTGGTTTCAATTGGCCAAGCAGTTTAAGTGAAGAAGAAGAAGAAAATACTGAATCTGAGCAGTCCTGGACAAAGGTCGGTAAATGATCTTGACCTTTGGAACTTATAAACTTCCATTCAGCTGATTGCAAATACCATTTCTGATGCCACTAGCTACCATGCAATCAGAAAAATCCATTGTTTTGCCTTTTTTCCATACAAATGTCTAAGTGACCAAATTTGACCTTGACGTAAAACAGGTCAAGGTCAAACAAAAGTCATCATTTGAACAAACTTGGTTGGGCCAGAGTCCCCGATGTTGCATACCAAGTTTCAAGATCATCAACCATTCCGTTTTTGAGAATAAGATTTTTGAAGGTTTTTACCATATATGGGCATGGCCGCCATATTGGTCATGTGTCCCATCCTCACGGACAAACTTCGTTCCCCCATTCCATAGAGGCTCCACATGTAATTTGGTTTCAGTTGGCCAAGCAGTTTAAGTGAAGAAGAGATGAAAATACTGAATCTGAGCCGTCCTGGACAAAGGTCGGTAAATGATCTTGACCTTTGGAACTTATAAACTTCCATTCAGCTGATTGCAAATACCATTTCTGATGCCACTAGCTACCATGCAATCAGAAAAATCCACTGTTTTGCCTTTTTTCCATACAAATGTCTAAGTGACCAAATTTGACCTTGACGTAAAACAGGTCAAGGTCAAACAAAAGTCATCATTTGAACAAACTTGGTTGGGCCAGAGTCCCCGATGTTGCATACCAAGTTTCAAGATCATCAACCATTCCGTTTTTGAGAATAAGATTTTTGAAGGTTTTTACCATATATGGGCATGGCCGCCATATTGGTCATGTGTCCCATCCTCACGGACAAACTTTCGTTCCCCCATTCCATAGAGGCTCCACATGTAATTTGGTTTCAGTTGGCCAAGCAGTTTAAGTGAAGAAGAAGATGAAAATACTGAATCTGAGCCGTCCTGGACAAAGGTCGGTAAATGATCTTGACCTTTGGAACTTATAAACTTCCATTCAGCTGATTGCAAATACCATTTCTGATGCCACTAGCTACCATGCAATCAGAAAAACCCACTGTTTTGCCTTTTTTCCATACAAATGTCTAAGTGACCAAATTTGACCTTGACGTAAAACAGGTCAAGGTCAAACAAAAGTCATCATTTGAACAAACTTGGTTGGGCAAGAGTCCAGATCATCAACCATTCCGTTTTTGAGAATAAGATTTTTGAAGGTTTTTACCATATATGGGCATGGCCGCCATATTGGTCATGGGTCCCATCCTCACGGACAAACTTTCGTTCCCCCATTCCATAGAGGCTCCACATGTAATTTGGTTTCAATTGGCCAAGCAGTTTAAGTGAAGAAGAAGATGAAAATACTGAATCTGAGCCGTCCTGGACAAAGGTCGGTAAATGATCTTGACCTTTGGAACTTATAAACTTCCATTCAGCTGATTGCAAATACCATTTCTGATGCCACTAGCTACCATGCAATCAGAAAAATCCACTGTTTTGCCTTTTTTCCATACAAATGTCTAAGTGACCAAATTTGACCTTGACGTAAAACAGGTCAAGGTCAAACAAAAGTCATCATTTGAACAAACTTGGTTGGGCCAGAGTCCCCGATGTTGCATACCAAGTTTCAAGATCATCAACCATTCCGTTTTTGAGAATAAGATTTTTGAAGGTTTTTACCATATATGGGCATGGCCGCCATATTGGTCATGTGTCCCATCCTCACGAACAAACTTTCGTTCCCTCCATTCCATAAAGGTTCCACATGTAATTTGGTTTCAATTGACCAAGTAGTTTAAGTGGAGAAGAAGATGAAAATACTGAATCTGAGCTGTCCTGAACAAAGGTCGGTAATGACCTTGACCTTTGGAACTTATAAACTTCCATTCAGCTGATTGCAAATACCATTTCTGATGCCACTAGCTACCATGCAATCAGAAAAATCCACTGTTTTTGCCTTTTTTCCATATAAATGTCTAAGTGACCAAATTTGACCTTGACGTAAAACAGGTCAAGGTGAACCAAAGGTCATAATTTGAACAAACTTGGTAGGGCCAGAGTCCCCGATGCTGCATACCTAGTTTCAAGATCATCGGCTATACAGTTCTTGAGAAGAAGATTTTCAAGGTTTTTACCATATATGGGCATGGTGGCCATATTGGTCATGTGACCAAGTCCTCACGAACAAACTTTCGTTCCCCCTTCCCATTGAGGCTCCATATGTAATTTGGTTTCAATTGGCCAAGTAGTTTCAGGGGAGATGTTGTTTGAAAATGTTGAAGACGCAGACGACGGACCAATGCCTATACTATAAGCTCCCCCGGAGCCTTCGGCTGAAACCTCTTAAAATGACAAATGGACTTGTCCAACGTAATATCAAATGAGTTCACCAGTATACAATGGGTTAAACAATTAAGCCACTTCAAGAGAAAAACAGAATCCATACTTATTGTCCAGTGAGAACAGAGAAATTCCAATCCAGTGTCGAGCAGTCACATGGGAAACCAGGCTTTGCAGAGTTTCCCATGTGACCATGGTTTGAGATTTCCTGTCCCAATCTAACAGCAATCTCATATACAACACACTGCTTGGTCGGTTGCAGCTCTGTTCAGAAGAACCATGCAGCCCAATCTGTTTCTTCAAGCCCTGATGGGCAGAGGTGCCGTTCATTTTGTGAATTTCAAGTAATTTGACAGTCAGAAATTGGGTGTGGCAAAATTAACCCATAACATGTCAATCACGACAATGTCGTCCACTTTGCCATCTGCCTGTTACCTTAAAAATATTTTTTTAGCAAACATTGTAGACCCAGATCAGACTGCTGTACAAGCAGTCTGATCTGGGCCCACACTGTTTGCCTGTATGCAATTTTTTTTTTAAGTTTGCAAAAGAAAAAAAAAAGACATCGGAAGAGATGGCAAATCCCCCGACCAAAAGCCAATATGGCCTTCAGATGATTGTTCACCAATAGAAAGTGCACCAGAATTAAACCAGCAGTATTGCAGTTATGGCCATCAGAAGATTATACTGTCAGGGAAGATAACTCAACAAGCGGGCCATGATGGCCCTGAATCGCTCACCTGAATCCAAGATGTTTCAAAACTTATGGAAATGAAGGATTCACTGCTTTAAGGAGATGTGGACCAAAAACTTTTATCTTTGGAGGCTATTTTTCATTGTAGTGGAATTTGAAGGTTTTTCTATTTTTAGCTCTGGTGTCCATTTTGTTTAACAGAGCGGAACAGTTTAGGCAATTTTGAAAGAGGGTCACTCAAGGAACATTCCTGGGAAATTATTTTCAAAACGGGCCATTTGCCTAGGAGGATATGTCATTTAAAGGTTTTTCTATTTTTAGCTCTGGCGGACATTTTGTTTAATGGAGTGGAACAATTTAGGCAATTTTGAAAGAGAGTCACTCAACAAGCTCAAGGAACATTCCTGTGAAATTATTTTCAAATGGGGCAATTTGCCTAGGAGGAGATGTCATTTAAAGGTTTTTCTAGTTTTAGCTTTGGTGGCCATTTTGTTTAACTAAGCGGAACCATTTAGGCAATTTGAAAGAGGGTCACTCAAGGAACAGTCCTGTGAAATTATTTTCAAATCAGGCCATTTGCCTAGGAGGAGATGTCATTTAAAGGTTTTTCTATTTTTAGCTCTGGTGGCCATTTTGTTTAACAGAGCAGAATGATTTTGGCAATTTTGAAAGAGGGTCACTCAAGGAACATTCATGTGAAATTTCTTTCAAATCGGGCCATTTGCCTAGGAGGAGATGTCATTTAAAAGTTTTTCTATTTTTAGCTCCGGTGGCCATTTTATTTAACATAGCGTAACAATTTAGGCAATTTTGAAAGAGGGTCACTCAAGGAACATTCCTGCGAAATTATTTTCAAATTGGGTCATTTGCCTAGGAGGAGATGTCATTGAAACATTTTTCTATTTTTAGCTCTGGCAGCCATTTTGTTTAACGGAGCAGAATGATTAAGGCAATTTTGAAAGAGGGTCACTCTTGGAACAATCCTATGAAATTCTTTTCAAATCGGGCCATTTGCCTAGGAGGAGATGTCATTTAAAGGATTTCTATTTTTAGCTCCGGTGTCCATTTTATTTAACATAGGGTAACAATTTAGGCAATTCTGAAAGAGGGTCACTCAAGGAAAATTCCTGTGATATTATTCTCAAAACCGGCCATTTGCCTAGGAGGAGATGTCATTTAAAGGTTTTTCTATTTTTAGCTTTGGTGGCCATTTTATTTAACGGAGCGGAACGATTTAAACAATTTTGAAAGAGGGTCACTCAAGGAACATTCCTGTGAAGTTATATTTAAATAGGGCAGTTTGCCTAGGAGGAGATGTCATTTAAAGGTTTTTCTATTTTTAGCTCTGCTGGCCATTTTATTTAATGGAGCGGAATGATTTAGGCAATTTTGAAAGAGGGTCACTCAAGGAACATTCCTGTGAAATTATTTTCAAATCAGGCCATTTGCCTAGGAGGAGATGTCATTGAAAGGTTTTTTATTTTTAGCTCTGGCGGCCATTTTGTTTAACGGAGCAGAACGATTTCGGCAATTTTGAAAGAGGGTCACTCAAGGGGCGGTCCTGTGAAATTATTTTCAAATCAGGCCATTTGCCTAAGAGGAGATGTCATTTAAAGGTTTTTCTATTTTTAGCTCTGGCGGCCATTTTTCTGGCAGAGCAGAAGGATTTAGGCAATTTTGAAAGAGGGTCACTCTAGGAACATTCCTGTGAAATTCTTTTCAAATCAGGCCATTTGCCTAGGAGGAGATGTCATTAAAAGGTTTTCTATTTTTAGCTCTGGCGGCCATTTTGTTTAACTGAGCAGAAAGATTTAGGCAATTTTGAAAGAGGGTCACTCAAGGAACATTCCTGTGAAATTATTTTCAAATCGGACCATTTGCCTAGGAGATGTCATTTAAAGGTTTTTCTATTTTTAGCTCTGGTGGCCATTGTGTTTAACGGAGCAGAACGATTTAGGCAATTTTCAAAGAGGGTCACTCAAGGAACATTCCTGTGAAATTATTTTCAAATCCGGCCATTTGCCTTGGAGGAGATGTCATTTAAAGTTTTTTTTCTATCTTTAGCTCTGGTGGCCATTTTGTTTAACGGAGCGGAATGATTTAGGCAATTTTGAAAGAGGGTCATCCAAGGAACATTCCTGAGAAATTATATCAAAATCCATTCACTGGTTTAGGAGGAGATGTCGTTTGAAGAAAAAGTTTACACACGCATGGACGCACGCACAACGGACGACGGACAAAAAGTGATCCCAAAAGCTCACCTCGTCACTACGTGACAGGTGAGCTAAAAACCAGGGCACTCAGAATTGTGGTTCTTGCACATGACATGCCTGTTTAAGCTTATGTATTTCTGTATGAAGTACCATCAATATGTCTCAAAGGGTATTGGATATATGGTGATCACAAGCTGGACATACTGTTATATTCGAAGGGTAGATAACTCTAATACCACAGCACCAACAGTTGTGGTTCTTGCACAAGAAACCCCTTCTATACCTTGTATACAATTGCGCCAAGTTCCTTCAATATATCTCAAAGGGTGTTGGA
This sequence comes from Lucinisca nassula, assembly GCA_963580285.1. Lineage (NCBI taxonomy): Eukaryota > Metazoa > Mollusca > Bivalvia > Lucinida > Lucinidae > Lucinisca > Lucinisca nassula. The sequence goes on from OY757013.1 coordinate 28,101,130, forward strand.
GTTATAGCTATCTCAAGGTTATATTGCCAGGGGAGATAACTCAAAAACAAGAGCACCCAGAGTTGTAATTCTTGAGCATGACACACCTGCATCAAGTACCACCAATATGTCTCAAAGGGTATTGGAGGTACGGTGATCACAACGTGGTCATACTGTTATATTGGAAGGGGAGATAACTCAAATACCATAGCACCCAGAGTTGTAGTTCTTAGGTATGAAGCGCTGTCTCAACCTTGTATACAATTGTGTCAAGTACCATCAATATATCTAAAAGGGTATTGGAGTTATGGCCGTCACAAGGTTTTATTGTCAAGGGAGATAATTAAAAAACCATGGCACCCAGAGTCGTGGTTCTTGCACATGACGCACCTGCTTAACCTCATGTACAACTGTACTAAGTATCATCAATGTATCTCAAAGAGTATTGGAGATGTGGCCATCACAAGGTAGTTATTCTATATTATTGGAAGGGGAGATAACTAAAAAAACATGGCACCCAGAGTTGTGGTTCTTGTGCATGACACACCGTCTCAGCCTTGTGAACAACTGTGCCAGGTATCATCAATATATCTTAAAGGGTATCGGAGTTATGGCCATCACAAGGTAGTCACTCTATTTTACTGGAAGGGGAGATTACTCAAAAACCATGGCAACCAGAGTTGTGGTTCTTGTGCATGACACACCGTCTCAGCCTTGTGAACAACTGTGCCAAGTATCATCAATATATCTCAAAGGGTATTGGAGTTATGGCCATCACAAAGTAGTCATTCTATTTTATTAAAAGGGGAGATAACTCAAAAAGTATGGCATCCAGAGTTCTGGTTCTGGCGCATGACACGCCGTCTCAGTCTTGTGAACAACTGTGCCAAGAACCACCAATGAATCTCAAAGGGTATAGGAGTTATGGCCATCACAAGGTTGCATCTACGGACGGACAGACGCCAGGCTGATCGCTATATCCCCTGAACCTATTCGGTTGGGGGATAAAAATTCAGCAGACGACATAAGCAGATGACATTTTCAGATGTAGTTTTTCTCAGCGTCTTAAAGGTGCATTATTGAGCTATCCGGAAAAAATGCTTCCAAAAATAAAATACATATAGCCGGTATTTTTCTTTAAAACAATACAAATGAATGCATTTTATGCAAAAATGCAAACAATTATGATGACAGGTAAATGAGTTTGAGAGGGATTCCCTAACTAGGTTTCGAACACTAGTTAGATCTATTTTTAGTTCGTGACAAAAATAGAATGCCCATATATGACGTTATGCGACGTTCATTTTTGGCCTTGTTTGCTTAGGCCATGCCTGAATCGAAAAAAAAATATGACACTGAATACCATGCCATAAGTAACAACACTCAGAGACGATACAGTGTCGCCATGTATGTGTAAAGTGACAGATTTATTTTTAGAACAGAAATTCCGAACACATGTTCAGAGCGAAGGGTAAACACAAATGAAAACGACCATTTTCACAAATTTCTGAAGCTGTATTTGGCTCCAAAAGTGTACACATGACAAAGGAGTATGCATTGAAGATAACAAGAATTCAGCCGAAGGCTATGTCGCGCCTGTGGGGGCGCAAAGTCATCGAAGCATGACATGTAGGTCAAGGTCAACCATAGATGCTTGCACAAAAGATTCCATTCTCAAATGCAAGCTTGTACTAAGTATCATTAATGAAGCTCTAATAATTCTTGAGAAATGAACTTAACCATTAGGGGGAACGCTAGGGTGGTCGCAATACTTTACAAAGTCAGTGAACCATGAAATTTAGGTCAAGGTCAAATATGGATGCTTGCATTTAAGTTTCCATCCCCAGATTCAAGTTTGCACCAAATATCATTAATGAAGCTCTTATAGTTCTTGAGAAATAAACTTGACCATAAGGGTGAATGCTAGGGTGGTCGCAATATTTTACAAAGTCAGTGAACCATGAAATATAGGTCAAGGTCAAATATGGATTCTTGCATTTAAGGAGGGTAGGGAGTAATTCTTTTCTCTTTAGATTTTTTTTATTTGCTTATATTTTGTAGCTTGAAATCTCTGCACTCGTTTGCCGGTATAAAAATATAGGCACACCAGGCTTTTTTTCGAGTTTTTTAGCCTTCAAGATGGGTACTGTTTTCGAATTTATCGAATGTTTCAATAATTACCCCAGTCATTGACAAATTGTTGATAACAATTGTTTAAAACAATATTTCCAAGTTTGGTTAAAAAAACACAATGCAGGATAATGTCATGTTTGCGTACCTATGTGTGAAAGACAAACTCTTTCACAGATTTTTGTCAAAACACCTGTTTACAAATGTCCTTTTCTGCATGTTTTGCTGTTTTGAGATGCAATTTTCGCTATATTTGAAAAAAGAATGCATTTTTCGTCTTTAGATTTTTGTTATTTTCACATATATTGTGTAATAATATTAGATACACGAAATAGGCGTGAAATTTGACCATGTCACCAGGCATCTGAGAGAAATATTGCAGAAAAAATTACCCCACCCCCCAATAACAAGAGGCTCAATGAGCCTAAACCGCTCACCTGAGGAACTTAAGTTTTAACAATTCACAGACTTGACTACTAAATCTGCTAATAGAATCCAGCCCATTGACCCTTACAGGATATAAGTCATCATTATTGCATTGCATTCCAAGTTTGAGACTTCTAGCTTCTATAGTTCCTGAGAAATCTTTGACGAAAATTTAACATTGGTCAAAATGGAGAGAAAGAAGAATGAAAGAACAGATGAACAAATAAGCTGAGAAAGCCCAATGTCTCTTACACAAAATAAGTCATCATTATTCTATTGAATACCAAATTTGATGCTTCTAGCTTTTATAGTTTCTGAGAAATCTTTGATTAAAAATTTAACATTGGTCTATTATCTCTATATGGAGAGAAAGAAGAATGAAGGAACAAATGAACCAGACTAGCTCCAAAACCTAATGCAGCCTTTCCCCTTGCCCAATGGTGCTACACATAAAATTTAAACAAGATTGGTCGACTGCCTTCTGAGATATACTTCATTGAAAGTGTGGACGACGGATGGACGGACGACAGAGGACGGACTCCGGAGCCTTGGTATACTATCAGCTCACTGGAGCCTTTGGCTCAGGTGAGCTAAAAATTCAAGTCGCTATTTCTGTCACAACATTTTCCCTACGTTAAGTCTATGGGCAAATGTTTTTGTCTCTCAAGGTCACGTAACTCCGAGGTCAATATTCCGATTCGGCCCAAAATCGAACTTAACCGAGATTTTATGCCTGTCCTCGTTACCTGCAAGTTTGAAGCTGATATGAATAAAAATAAAGTTGCTATCGTGGTCACAACGTATTTTTTTATGCTCAAGGGCAGGTAACTCCAAGGCAAATATTCCGATTCGGCCCAAAATCGAACTTAACCGAGATTTTATGTCTGTCCTCGTTACCTGTAAGTTTGAAGCTGATCTGAAAAAAATTCAAGTCGCTATCGTAGTCGCAACATTTTCCCTAATTTAGTCTATGGGCAAATTTTTTGTCGCTCAAGGTCACGTAACTCCGAGGTCAATATTCCGATTCGGCCCAAAATTGAACTTAACCGAGATTTTATGCCTGTCCTCGTTACCTGCAAGTTTGAAGCTGATATGAATAAAAATAAAGTTGCTATCGTGGTCACAACATATTTTTTTATGCTCAAGGGCAGGTAACTCCAAGGCAAATAATCCGATTCGGCCCAAAATCGAACTTAACCGAGATTTTATGTCTGTCCTCGTTACCTGCAAGTTTGAAGCTGATCTGAAAAAAATTCAAGTCGCCATCGTAGTCACAACATTTTCCCTATGTAAAGTCTATGGGCAAATTTTTTGTCGCTCAAGGTCATGTAATTCCGAGGTCAATATTCCGATTCGAACTTAACTGAGATTTTATGCCTGTCCACGTTACCTGCAAGTTTGAAGCTGATCTGAATAAAAATAAAGTTGCTATCGTGGTCACAACGTATTTTTTTATGCTCAAGGGCAGGTAACTCCAAGGCAAATAATCCGATTCGGCCCAAAATCGAACTTGACCGAGATTTTATGCCTGTACTGGTTATCTGCAAGAATGAAGTCGATCAGAAAAAAATTGACGGAGCTAGAGTGATGACAAGCTTTTTCCTATGTGAAGTCTATGGGAGCTAGATGTTGCCATGGCAACCAGAGTTCCACTCAGATCTGCCTGAAAACCTAATGAAGCCTTTCCACTTGCCCAATAATGCGACACATGAAATTTGATCAAAGTTGGCCAAGTAGTCTTTAAGATATACATTTTTGAAATTCCCATTAACCCTAATGCAAAAACACACAAGGGCAGGTAATTCCTAAGTGAATGATCCGATTCTGCCAGTTATCGAACTTGACCGAGATTTCATGGCTGTGCTGGTTATCTGCAAGAATAAAGCCAATCTGAAAATAATTGAAGCAGCTACGGTGATGACAACATTCTCCCCATGTTAAGTCAATAGGCAATTTTTTCAACGCTCAAGGGCACGTAACTCCTGAGTGAATAAAACGATTCAGCCCAAAATCGAACTTGATCGAGATTTCATGCCTGTCCTCGTTATCTGCAAGAATGAAGTCGATCAGAAAAAAATTGACGGAGCTAGAGTGATGACAAGCTTTTTCCTATGTTAAGTCTATGGGAGCTATTTGTTGCCATGGCAACCAGAGTTCCAATCCGATCTGCCCGAAAACAGTATGCAGCCTTTCCCCCTACCTGATAATGCTTCAAATGAAATTTGATCAAGATTGGCCCACTGGTTCCGGAGATATACTTCTTTGAAAGTGTGGACGACGACGACGACGGACGACGGACGCCGGCTCGTGGTATACTAATACCTCACATGAGCCTTCGGCTCAGGTGAGCTAATAAAAATGACTAAAAAAGCATTAAGATATTGTTTAAATGACAAGAACAAGGATTATACCTTTATTATTGCACATACCTTTGCTTCCTTAATGTGATATGAATCAAAGTATGTCATTAGAATTGAAATACAATTTCATTTATAAGTTTTATGGTGTGAAAAATGGATTTTTCTGGCCAAAAAAATGCATGTTCTGATATAGCCATATTGTCGTTTTGTTCATGTTTAAAAGATATGAAGCCATTAACATTGTCGCAGACGTTCAAACAATGTCAGATGTATGTTATTAATATACCTGGGAAACATTATTATACATTTTTAGCTTTCTTTTTTGACAATTTATTACCCCACCCCTAAATGAAATGGGTTGAAATTGATAAAAAAAAAACAAAAAAAAACAAAACAATAAGCTGATGCAAAAGAATATAAAAATTTCCTTTTTCCCATTTAAGTTCCTGCCAACGTTATAGGGAAAGTAGAAACACTTCTAATTATTTTTTTTCTATAATTTTGACAAGGTTTTTTTTCATGCCATATTGACCGGAAACGCTATTTAATTATCTAATGCATGTTTATGCAAACTGTGAAAGGGAGGTGAGATAAGTTATCCTTTTACTTTCCGAAAGTGGATAGAAGGGATGGCAATGACCTGGAATCAATACAATTACCCAACACCTCCGATCAGACACACCAAATGCAAAGAACCACGAACATGAATAACTAGACCGCAATGGAAACATCACTAGCGGAAAGCCAAAATGGCAGTTGCATTCCCACATAGTGGCTTTCGTCGACCTTGAGAAGGCATTTGGTTTAGTGTCTCGGAAAGTCATCTGGGAGGCACAGAGAAAATTTGAAGTGGAGGAGTGGAATGTTCGAATGGTCCAGTGGGTGTATGCTAATTCGCGGAGCCGTATGCGTTTTTGTGTTGGTTCCATTGAAGAATTCGAATTGAAGGTCGGTGTTCCTCAAGGCTCTTTTCTCAGCCTAATGCATTTCATCATTGTGCTTTATGTCTTGTCATGCGAGTTCTGTCCTGGGGGGGTGGGGGGGGGGGGGCTTTGTAATCATAGCTGAATCACTTCAGTGTGCTACACCACTTCAAAGGTGTCGCCCAAAAACTTCTCATATATATAGTTTCTACAATGCATGATAGCCCCGAACTGGCCTTGAAGAAAAAGATTGTGCTGCATGATACTAACCCAATCACTCATGAGTACGAGTAGACCGCCCTGCCCAGGTAAAGTGCATGGTGCAAGACAGACGGTCCTTAAAAACATATAGATTGGTTTCACTGGCTGTCAGGTTTCATCTTAATGTCGGGAAAAAAGACCCAAAAATTGGGAAGTAACCTCTCCAAAATGACCAATATTATGTTGACGTTAAAATGACATCTCAAGCCCTGCCGCTCAACGAAACCAATAGGGTTTATATGCATGGACGGTCCGACTCGGACCCATTTTCCTGGGCAGGTTTAGACCCTCTAAGCGGTTTACTAATTCTCACATGCGGTCGGTTTCAGCTCTGCGTGAAAGCATCATGCAGCCCGATTGGCTGGAGCCGGTACATTGACAAAATTCTGTTATGATGGTGGCTGTGTGGGCATACAAAGGCTCCGTGTGGCACAACCTAAACCATCATCTTTATATTCGAAACAGATCAAAGGGATTTTTTCTTGTACACCCTTTTGCTTATGCTTGATTATTGTTTGTTTGATTTGAGGTTTAACGTCCCCGTCAACACTGTAGAGGTCATTTTGGAGACGTTGCTTCCAATTTTGTGGGACATTTACCCGACCTTAAGATGAAATGTCAACTAAAACCCCGCCGCCAATTGAACCAATAGAGTTTATTAACATGGACAGGCCGACTCGCACCGCTTAACCTGGGCAGGCTTAGATCCTCTAAGCAGTTTACCAGTAGGCCTACACCTGTTGAGTGCAAGATCCTAATTATGGGTGCTGGCACAGGCTATTTGTTCACTGAGATGGCTGAACAGTAATTGAACCTGAGACAGCGACTGACAGTTAAAAGAATATTGTGCGCTGCCAGGCATTACAGTCTGCACTTTTAGTTATCAAATATGGCAGTGTTTTCTTTCCATATATATGACGTCACGCAAACTAAAGTAAACGTCACTATTGATTCATTGTTTTGTTTGTGTTGACAAAGTATGGCCGTGGAATATGTGAACTGATAGACTCTTCGAGGCTATATTTTTTGACACCAATGGAAAAATAAAGTAAACATCGTGCGTTAAAGAGAGTTCAGATTTGCCATGGACAGCTGGTGGGCTTCAATCGGAGGAAACAAACCAGTAGCTGGAAAAATACAGGGTTAGTCTGTTTATCCCTCTATTTTCCTGTGCTTCCAGCCATGCGGACTAGACCGGAAAGTAGTCTATGAAGTCGCAAAATAATTTATAACAAAATGCACATTGCAATGGTTATTAAATGTAACAAAAACCTCAGAAAACACTTTGAAAACTAAATAGAAACAAAAATCATTTTGAGGTAAAAATTCGAACCTGATTACGGCAGAGTCAATTATGCGCGACCCTCCTTAAGTTACCATCCCCAGATACAAGTTTGTACCAAGTATCATTAATAAAGCTCTTATAGTTCTTGAGAAATAAACTTGACCATTAGGGTGAACCCTAGGGTGGTCGCAATATTTTACAAAGTCAGTGAACCATGAAAAGTAGGTCAAGGTCAAATATGGATGCTTGCATTTAAGTTGCCATCCACAGATACAAGTTTGTACCACATATCATTAATGAAGCTCTTATAGCTCTTGAGAAATAAACTTGACCATAAGGGTGAACGCTAGGGTGGTCGCAATATTTTACAAAGTCAGTGAACCATGAAATGTAGGTCAAGGTCAAATATGGATGCTTGCATGTAAGTTGTCATCCCCAGATACAAGTTTGTACCAAGTATCATTAATGAAGCTCTTATAGTTCTTGAGAAATAAACTTGACCATTAGGGTGAATGCTAGGGTGGTCGCAAATGTTGACGCCTTGACTAGTGAGTGAGTGTTTCAGTTTTACGTCCCACCAACAGCTAAGGTCATACGGAGACGGGACCTCGGTTTAAAGACTCATCCGAAAGTCTGGAGAAGCCCGGGATCGAACCTGCGATCCCTGGTTTACAAGGCGAGTAGCGTAACCACTCGACCACGGAGGCTTCTGACGCCTTGACGAACGGACGAACGAACGGATGGAAAACCAAGCGCCTATATCGCGCCATGCTAATAGCAGGCGCGACAAAAACCAGAAAAAAAAATTTGAGACCCGGTAGCTCAATAATGCACCTTTAAGGATTAGTTCATTCAGAAGGACAAAGGTTAATAGGGTGAGTTACCAGCAATCTCCATTGATTCTTCCTAAGGTGTAGGCAGCACCATCTGAAATCACATAAAATATCTCAACATTATACAGGAACCTTGTCTACAGTCAGTCCTTGACTTTTCCTACTTCTCCATTAACCCACTGTATACTAGTGGACTCTTCCATTGCTGTATGTCGGACAAGTCCATTTGTCATATAAGGGGTGTCAGGCCTATTATTTCATTTTTATTCTATTTTTGATGGAAAATTCTGTTAGCAAATTGTGCAGGCCCTGATCAGACGCCACGTTTTGCGGCGTCTGATGATTCTGATCTGGGCCTGCACTTTTTGCCAAGATACCCCTTTAGGGGTTTCCTGCATACAATGGGTTAAAGCATGTATTATGGATACACACCCTCAATGACATATGTTCTCTAAATAAACAAGCAAATTCGTTGAATTGATATCCCCCGCCGAATGGGTTTTTCATGTAGAATGGCAAGAAAATATATCTGGCCAAAATTGAGGATGGTTCTAAGAAGCAAACTAGAGACAACGAGGAAGGGCCCCGCTGAACATTTACTCCCTGGATGAGAGGCTGTACCCTGACCTAATTATCAGTAGAGATTAACTTGTCTGTCAAAGTTGAGGTTTATTTACCTGTTATGTGGTTTCAAGGATACCAAAATAAAATTCGCGAATATTAAAAAAACCCGATATAATCACCGAATAGACAAAATTCCTCAATTTCAATCATTTAAGGGGAAATAACTCTGGATAAAAAAGTCAATCCAGGTCAATCCGAAAAAAAAATTGCGCATGCATCACTGCAGCATAATAATACATATTTATTTCAAGTTTCATTTTATTCCATGCAATAGTTGCTGAGAAGCAGTTCTAGACAAAGTGAGACGACGAAAAATCCAGAATTTAAATCATTTAAGGGGCCATAACTCTGGGTGTAAAAAGTCAATCCAAAAAATTTGTGCGTGCATCACCACAGCATAATAATACATATTTATTTCAAGTTTCATATAATTCCATGCAATAGTTGCTGAGAAACAGTTCCCGACAAAAAAGTGAGACGACGAAAAATCCAGGATTACAATCATTTAAGGGGCCATAACTCTGGATGTAAAAAGTAAATCCCCCAAAAAATGCGCGTGCATCACAACAGCATTATAAAACATATTTATTTCAAGTTTCATTTAATTCCATGCAATAGTTGCTGAGAAACGGTTCCGGACAAAGTGAGACGACGAAAAATCCAGAATTTCGATCATTTAAGGGGCCATAACTCTGGATGTAAAAAGTCAATCCAGAAAAAAATTGCGCGTGCATCACCGCAGCATAATAATACATATTTATTTCACGTTTCATTTAATTCCATGCAATAGTTGCTGAGAAACAGTTCCGGACAAAGTGAGATGACGAAAAAATCCAGAATTTCGATCATTTAAGGGGCCATAACTCTCGATGTAAAAAGTCAATCCGAAAAAAAATTGCGCGTGCATCACTGCAGCATAATAATACATATTTATTTCAATTTTCATTTAATTCCATGCAACAGTTGCTGAGTAACGGTTCCGGACAAAGTGAGACGACGAAAAATCCAGAATTTCAATCATTCAAGGGGCCATAACTCTGGATGTAAAAAGTCAATCCGAAAAAAAATTGCGCGTGCATCACTGCAGCATAATAATACATATTTATTTCAATTTTCATTTAATTCCATGCAATAGTTGCTGAGAAACAGTTCCGGACAAAGTGAGACGACGAAAAATCCAGAATTTCAATCATTCAAGGGGCCATAACTCTGGATGTAAAAAGTCAATCCGAAAAAAAATTGCGCGTGCATCACCACAGCATAGTAATACATATTTATTTCAAGTTTCATTTAATTCCATGCAATAGTTGTTGAGAAACGGTTCCGGACAAAAAAGTGTGACGGACGGACGGAAGGACCCACATTTTGGGTTTGTGTGGCTGCACCTGTCCATATTTTATGGGGCTAAAATTTTTATGTGGCTAACGGTTTATGTGGCTATAAGACACACAAATCTGTACATCTAATGTGGCTAGCCACACAAACTTTGGACATCAGCCACATAAAGGCTGTCTGTACGAAACCGTCTTTGTCTAAACTTATGTGGCTACCAGAGGTTGTGATATCTAGCCCTCTAAAGGTAGAACAGAACTTTCTTTATAGTGCACTGATACATCTTATGGGTCTAGCTCCTCACATAGAGGGACTTTTTCCTACTGCAGCATTCAGCCCCAGGACAGCCAGTTAAATTTATGTGGCTCAGCCCCATAATCTCAAAGTTTAGCCTCTTAATCCTTGACATCCATGTCCAAGGATGTCCAAGGTGATGGACATAAATTTATGTGTCTTTTTTTCATTTGATTTTTCTAGTCCCCCTGAACCCCTCTGTACTAACAGAAAAATGGGTTTGTGAGGCTAGCCACACAAACCCATTTTGCCACACAAAACCCTTCTGTACCTAAAAGAAGCCACATAAACCCATTTTGTAAGAACGGACGGACAGACGTTCTCACGAACGGATACTTAAGTGGCTAGGCGTCGGCATATTGACTACTTAAGCGGCAAATTCTCTTAAGCGGCAAGCCACCTAAGAGCGAATTTTTGCCACTTAAGTACCCAAATAACGGAATAAACCCCATTTGGACTCCCGAATATATACTTAAGTGTCAAAATGTCCAAATTTTTTGCCCCCTAAATGTCGTTTCGTTGGTGCGGACGGACGGACGGAAGGACGGACGGACGGACAACGCCAAAACTATATCCCTCCGCCTTCGGCAGGGGATAATAATCAGAATGTTTCTTTGAGCATCGCAGAGATATGTTATTTGCTTATAAAATTGACAATTACCATAATTACATGTTACATGTGTATTCGGACAAACAGGTCCTAGCAGTGTAGACACAGATGAGATGCCGCATCTCATCAAGGTCCACAGTTTGCCACTCATCCAGCTATTATTTAGTCCCATAAAAGTGGAAGCAATGTCTCCAAAATGACCTTTACAGCGTTGGCGGGAACGTTAAACCACAAATCAAACAAACAAAACAACATCTGGCAGTAATTTGTCATTGTTCAAATTGGTAAAGTGTTGAGGTGTCAGAATAATATAAAGGGGTAGATATGGAAGTTGTAAAAACTTTTTCATGTGGATATGTGGCTAATACATGTATAAGTATTAAGGGGATAAGTGGAATGGGGACACCTTCAGGGGAGGCAGCTCCCGCAAAAGTATCTTTGCCTCCCATGTCAATTGGGGTCAACTCTTGAAGAAAAGAATTTGCTCCTGAGGAGTAAATTCTTTCCTTTAAGAGTAGGCCCCTTTTTCGGTGGGACAGAGCTTATAGAAAAGTGAACCGGAAGTCCTGAAAGTTGTCTCCCTTTGAAAAATGGCGGAAAAACGTGCTAGATGTTCCCATTAAAGGCAAGAAAAATGGGTTTGTGAAACATATAATGCCCCTGGAAAGGGCTTGACAAAGACAAAGGTCAGAGACAAACTTCAGATTGTAACAGGTCAAAGGTCAACAGTCAAGGTCATATATGAAAAGTGTTCAAACTGGTCAATATTAAAGTTTTTGTCACAGAAACAGTGCACCAACTAGCCCTTTATAAACCACCCCTCTAACTTTCTTCTGCTATCCCCTGCCCTTTATTAGCTACTCTTTGCCTTATTTCAACATCCTATATTTTGGCAAAAATTTCATGAAAGTTGTATGATTTGTTTGTTTGATTTGAAGTTTAACGTCCCCGTCAACACTATAAAGGTCATTTTGGAGACGTTGCTTCCAATTTTGTGGGATTTTTACCCGACATTGAGATGAAATTACATCTCAAGCCCTGCCGCCCAATGAAACCAATAGGGTTTATAGGCATGGACGGGCCGACACGCACCACTTTGCCTGGGCAGGTTTAGATCCTCTAACTGGTTTACCAGTAGTCGTGTGCGGGTCGATTTCAGCTCTGCGTGGAAGCATCATGCAGCCCATCTATTTCTTCAAGCCCTGATGCACGGGGGCAAGAAAATTGAATGAAAATTCAAGAAATTAACAATGTGTTACAAGTAAAGGTGTTTTATGTACAAGACACAAGCATTTTTTTTTTTTCAATGTCAGTCACATTACAACCAATAACGATTGCTACATCAGCTATTTTTTGACAAAAGCTTATGTACTCTTCCACAGATTCAAGAAGGGCAGTGGTTAGTTAGCAAAAGAATGTGCATTGTACTGGTTAACCACTTATGGCAAAACCTGTTCAGGAAAGTGTGGTTACTGGTTACGTAAACTGACCTGCTCAACACTACCTAAACAATGTTGACCGGGAGGTTAAAATCCAAACCAAACAAAACTCTAGACAGAGACATCTATTGTTGCATAACATGTGTATTTTGCAACATGTCTTAACCCTAATCCTGCTATACACAACAATCCCTATCTTTGCAAACAGTGTACGAGGACTGTTCAAATATGAATGCAAGTAGAACGTTTTCTCATGCACTAATGCGAAAATCACCTGGAAATAAATATCACAGCGTAGAAAAACATTTTACCTATACATTGATACAAAACCTGTTAAAATCTGTGCACTTTAGCCATGTATATCGTTCGATAAACACTGTCTACTCTTGTATACTAATACAAAACATGGTTGGAAGAAGGTCAGAGTACGCCCTTGAAATACGGTCCTATATTAAGAATCGTTGTATTCTTGGTATACGGTGCAAAGACATTTTTGATGAATATGTTCGGTTTATGGGCATAATGAAATGTCTTTTCTGACAGTTTTTCGTTGGTGTAAGAAATTCAGCTGTGGGCCAGGCTTAACAGAAGATGCACCACATGATCATCGGCCGAAAAGAGCAACATCTGCCAAGATGGTTGCTAGAGTGAAAGAAATAGTTGCTACCGATGCACGATACACCACTAGGCAAATAGCTAGTATGGTTGGCATCTCATTAGGAGCAGCTCATACAATTCTGAAACGGGATTTGAAAATGAGAAAGATCTGTGCTAGATGGATTCCCCATCTGTTGACAGATGAGCAGAAAAAGACATGCGTTCAGTGCGCCAAAAAGTTGCTTAAAAAGTTTCCAAATTACAATGCACAGTCTTTCGCCAATGTCGTCACAGGTGTCGAGACATGGGTTCACTTTTTTGAGCCAAAACGAAAGATTCAGAACAAAATATGGGCAACAAAGTATTGCAAAAGACCATGCATTGCAAAGCGGACCATAAGCGTCCAGTAGGTAATGTATGCCATATTCTTTTCAAATCAGGGCCCTGCTATTCAGGTTGCTGTGCCTAAAGGTAAAATCTGTAAATGCGAAGTTTTACAAGAATAAAGTTCTTCAAAAATTGAAGAAATATTTCAAAGAACGAAGACCCACAACTGGTTTGGCCAATGTCAGATTGCTACATGACAATGCGTCATCGCACAAGGCGTTCATTGTGCAAGACTATCTGAAGCAGGAAAAGGTTGTTGAACTCCCTCACCTCCCCGTATTCCCCTGACCTTGCCCCGTGTGACTTTTTTTTGTTCCTGCGGCTGAAAAAATACCTTTCTGGTCGAAAATTTGTACAGCGCAAACACCTCGGTTCTGCAATATTCCCGTGCCTTCATAGTATACCTCGAAAAGACTACCAAAATGCATTCAATGATTGGATCAGAAGACTGAAAGTTTGTTAAAGGGGAATACTTTGAGGGGACAAAATAAATTGTTCATCAAAATCTATCACGGGATCATTTTTATGTGCTTACCGTATTCGGGCGTATACTACCCGCATTTGCGTACTACCTGCATCCCCCCTTTTTAGCCAAAACCTGAGGAAATACAGTTATTCTGTTGTATTACCCGCATGAAATATTTGCTGAAATTTTGGGGTGCGTGAGAAAAAGTAAGAATTTGGCCAGTTTTTGTAACAAACAACGGAACGCGCGATCGTCTTCAAAAGGCGGGAAAATGCATGTGCGTGTGAGTATCACCAGAATGCATGTATTTTGCATTAAAACGTTGAAAAAACTTTACCTGTTCACCCTTGTTATTTATTTATTAAACAATATATACCCAGCGGCCCTTTTGGGGGGACATCAGCAAACAGTGCAGTCCCAGATCAGACACCGCAGAAAGAAACCGCAGACGTCCGATTTGGATTTACACTGTTTGATGATTTATAACGGTTCAATTATGACACTATTGTTAATCCCGGTTGTATAATTGCCACCCTGCGGTGCGTTTCAAAAAGGTGTGAAAATATGGTCAAGTTATGTCTCTAATTTGCGTTTATTCCCCAATCAATAATTTAATCCACAATCAATGTGAAAATGATTTAATTGCTCCTAAGACGAGTTGCTTAATCTTACCTTAGAATATACAAACGGACTATTCTAATATCTCGTGAATGGTTATGTTTTGGCGCCAAAAAGTCACACGCTTAAATTTATGTAAACACATCTGTATGCTGTTGTTGGTTATTGACACGGAGCTTCCGAGCTATCGAAATATTTTTACCGTTTCCAAACATTTTTTTAATGAAAGAGATACACCGCATTAAAATAAAACAATAGACACGTGTGTGGTTGCTGGGGTCCGACAGGGATCAGCCGAGGGGGCGATTCGGGCGACTTCTTCGCCCGAAGTTCAAGAACTTCGCCTAACCAGCCTGGAAAAGAGAAGTTGACTTCGCCCTGTTATTTTCCGACTTTTGTTTTTCTTTGTCTCCAGGATCGGGTTTTCAAATGCGAAGTAATATCCATCGATTAAGGCACAAAGTTGATAACAAAAACACCTATTGATAATCCGATAATTAATAATCCAACTCCATGTGTTAATTGCTCGAGTCAGAAACTGACCACCTGTAGCGTTGAGCACAAGTTGTCAGATCAGTTAATTATGTAAATAGGTGAATCGGGTTAGTCCAGATCGGCATCTTTGATCTTATTTCATGGCCACTTAGACTTTGAGTAATCAGACTTGTCCGGGCAGCATGAGACGATCGGTCTTTTTGATCTTGGCAATATGATTGACGCATGAAAAACGTGCGTCTTATTTTATATATCAATATAAGATAGATAGATAGAGGTGCGACTTTAACCCTTTTTTACCAAATGGAATCTTCCTCCTTATATATAGCAGGAGTTCAATTCAAAATTTATGGGTGTCAGGTTATGTTTTCATGAAAATTTATTTGGAAAATAAGTTAATAACTGAACTTTTAGCAAACAGTGGAGGCCCTGATCAGACACCGCGTTCTGCGTCTGATCTGGGCCTGCACTGTTTGCCAGGGTACCCGTGTTGGGGTTTCTGGTACTAAATGGGTTAACAGGATTACCTAAACAAATAAAAACCATGATGTCAAGTCCCGATCAGGCGCTAAGATGGGAACTAGAAAAAAGGGAATATAGGATATGATAGATGAAAAGAACATATAAAAAAACTGCCCCATTGCACCTGCAGCATCTTGCCGGCATATCACGGTCGCACAGATCGAAACTCCCGCCCGACTGCACAACATGACTCATAACCTCGAGGTGAGATTAAATCGGTTGTTTCCCTTTAGTGCCCTTCAGCGACTAAGTGAGCGGGACATCGAGAAAATGAAAGTAGATAAGTGATGTCTGATTATTACTGCTTTAATAGCAACAATATCACACCCGCACACTGTATTTCTAAATTGCAAATAAACGATATTTACGGAAATTACCGAAAATTCGGCTCGACAATTTCCGTAATTTAGTCGTTTTTCTCGAGCCCTAATTCTCCCTCTTGTCCCTCATTTCGCCCTGTCAGTGCTGGAGGGAGAAGACACTTCTCCCTGCTTCCTGGGCCTAGGATGATCCCTGGTCCGATGACGTCATTCGCGATCGCGTGCAGAAAAATTGTAGCGGTAGTTTGTGGGCGGCGATTTGGATGCCGGAAAACTTTGATGTTCGCATTGAACTTGCTTGTTTATTTCGTTTAAATCAGAGTTTTAGGAATAATAAGCACAAAATCGGGCTTGCTTGTAATGGATATTGTTTTTTTACTCATGTGCAAGTAAAATTGAGTTGACAATTAACGTTATTTATGTCGGGAATCGTAAAGGGATAGAGCATAACATTGAGATGCATCGTATTTTCAGCTGACAAAAGTAAAAAAAAAAACGGTCCATAAATATTTCGGACGGATTACCCGCACCCTGAACTTGGGCCTGTAATTTGAGGGGAAAAAACTGCGGGTAGTACACGCCCGAATACAGTAGTTGCATTCATATTTGAACAGTCCTCGTAGATCTGATGAAGCCATCTGATCAGGATCTTCACTGCTTGTTATGCAGTATTTGAGTTGAACAAACACATTGTACCATGTAATTTGATTGGTGGAAAGTCAGAAATGGGTGTGGCTGGATAAAGTTTAACATTAAGAACATCACATCACACATGGTGCCCTCTGTCTTGTTTAAAAGTGCAAAAAGAGTCCTATCAAGCACCCCTCTGCCCTCAGATCCTAACAGACAGACAGACACAGACAGGCAGGCAGGCAGGCACAGACCAAAATCAACATGCCCCAAAATGTTAGCTTCCAGAGGCATAAAAATGAATGTTCATGAATAGATCATCGCAACTCCTTTAAAATTTATAAGCAATTAGTCATTTAGGTCTGTATAGTTGAAGATGCCTAAACAGCACAACCTCATTATTATAACACTGTTCATTATAACACTAATGTTGGGGGGTGGGGCAAAACCAGAGTACATAAGGAAAAGCCACCTGACCTTACGTGGCAGAATTTGGCTCGGCATCTAACGTGATCTAAGCGAGGCTCAGAGCCAAAGCAGTGGGAGACCTAATGATTAAGGGTCAGCGCTTTTAGGCTTACCCATTAGGCCACGGAGGCCCAGCATGTGGGCTTTATGTTTGTGCTTCTTTCTCTTTGGTGCCTTGGGTGGAAGATACGAGGTATAGTTGTCACAGATAAGATTGGCAGGGCACATGTAAAACAATATACCAAGCCACCCAGTTGTGTGAATACAACTGTAACAGAAACAAAACTATGGTGAAAATAACCATTTGGCCCGCTTGCAAAAAGCATGCAAAAGGAACCATACCAAATCTTCTTGTGGCTTCAGTAAATTTGACATATATTGACAATACCTGAACTGCCCCGCACTGTCAATCTTAGCTGTGACTACTACAATTGTATCTCCTTCAATTCAGTTTTGAGAAACTTACTCTTGAAGAATTTATCTAAGGTTTCCACTTCATCCCCGAAGTGGCGGTGGACACTGTGCTGTTCCTCAGGTTTCATGAAGTTCTTCCTTGAATAAAATATGTCCTACAAACGGACAAGTGTGGTTAATTAAGCAAGCAAATGTGAAAAACAGTACATCACAGCCTCTTTACTACACTATTGTTGGGTTGGTCTTGGTAGCTCAGTCAATTGATTGTTTGATTTGAGGTTTAACGTCCCCGTCAACACTGTATAAGTCATTTTGGAGACGCTGCTTCCAATTTTGTGGGACTTTTACCCGACATTGAGATGAAATGACATCTCAAGCCCTCTCACACAATGAAAGCAATAGGGTTTATAAGCATGGATGGGCCGACACGCACTGCTTTGCCTGGGCAGGCTTAGATCCTCTAAGCGGTGTATCAGTACTTGTGTGAGGTCGATTTCATGGAAGCATCATGCAGCCCATCTATTTCTTCAAGCCCTGATGTAACTCAGTCGGACTGGTGATCATGTGGAGGGCATGGGATCGACACCAGTCGGTGTTTGCAACAGTGTTCAGTGGAGATTGATAATGAAATCTTTTCTATGGCCACTGAATCAAGAAGGGCAGTTGTCAGTAGTTGTCAGTTTCTGGCAAAAGAATGTGCACTGTACTTGTTAATTGCTTACATATAAGCCTGCCAAGGAAAAGTGTGGATAGAAATATTGACTGGCTCAATATGACCTAATAGTGTTGACTGGGCCTTTAACCCTTTACCACTCAGATTCCTGTTTTTACGTGTCTGCACCCCCCACCCCCATTTTAAGGCCCAGAAGCACCTAAAATCTGCATTTCTACCCCTGGATAGTTATGTTTGCTTTAGCATTTGTTGGGCAAAAAAGTGACCTGTTTTTTCGCGCTTACACCCACTAAAAATATTCCCCCCCCCCCCCACCCCCCTCACATCCCGAAAAATTTTGGGTGTATGCCGCTAAAATTTATATCTGAGGGTGTCTGGGATCAAAAATGCCTGAAAATTGATGCTGATAAAACATGCTGCAAACAGTGAAAATGGCCAGTGCCAAACACCTTAATTGTTGCCTTGACAGCTGTGTGAAGATTAAAATGTGGTCAAAAATTCATGTGAAAACACACTTTTTGCCAACTTTGAGATGCCCCCTCTTTACCATGACAACAATGATCAAGTCATGAAAGGTTGCATTTGAAAGGCTACTGCCAAATAAACATTCATACTGAGTTTGGTGTAAAACAGACCATCCATTATGAAACAATGGCTAGTTTAAGTTGCTATCAGGTGCAACAGTGTGAAAATCAGCGAAATTCACAAACTCCCGGAGTGGTAAAGGGTTAAACTCCCAAACAAAACACTATTGTTGGGGTCCAAAGTAGAAACTGTGTCAATGAAGTAATTTAGCCATACCCATTTCTGACTATGAGTCAATCAAATTACTTAATATAATGATAATGTATTCATTCAATTTCACAAACTGCATGACAAACAGTGTAGATCCTGATCAGATGGCTTCTTCAGATATGGATCAACATTGTTTACAAAGGTAGGGGTTGGTTTATTCAGCAGGATAAGGGTGAAACAACCTTACTAGTAAAGCATCTGTGTTGCATCAAAACAAAAATCTTTAGAATAATATCAATATGCAGAAAAATGACCATTTTATTGTAATTTATCTAATTACATTTTCAGGATCCATCTTTAAACTGGATTATAGTGAACAGGGTTAAATTAACCCATTTTGTACCGGAAACCCCAAAACAGGTACCCTTGCAAACAGTGCAGGCCCTGATCAGACGCCGCAGAATGCGGCGTCTGATCAGGGCCTCCACTGTTTGCTGAAAGTTCAGTCATTTTCCAAATAAATTTTGATGAAAAAACAACCTGACAACCCTAAATTTTGAAATGGACTCATACTGTATGCTGTATATAGGGAGGAAGATTCCATATTGGTACAAAAAGGGTTAAAGAGGTTGTGGTATACTTACCTAATATATAAACAGTTTAGAATCTGACTGCTGATCATATAGGCACATATGCAAAAAGTAGAAGATTCATACCTGCGTTAGTTGATAAAATTCAAAAAACATGATCGTCATCACAGACGTCACTACACAATTAGAGCTGAGTAGCCTGAGCAGCATCTGCACTGGACTGACCGCCACTATGATTGGATGTTTTAACAATTTTTCACTCATATGTAGTATGAAGGGTGTTCATAAAATGGATTGACTGATTGATTGTTTTGGGTTTAATGACATGTCAACCCTTGTGGGTCATTTTGTGTTGTCTTCTAGAGAAAGGGAGAAAAGAGATAGATGATGAGATCAAAGTAAGAGTCAGAGGAGAAAGAAGACAAGAGGGCCCAATGGCCCTATATCGCTCACCTGTGTACCAGAAAATCATTAGTGTAGGAGACCACTTGACATTGCTACATACTAAATATCTAAGCTCAGGCAAAGCGGTGTCCATGCTTATAACCTATTGGTTTCATTGGGCGACAGGGCTTGAAATGTAATTTCATCTCAATGTCGGGTAAAAGTCCCACAAAATTGGAAGAGACATCTCCAAAATGACCTATACAGTGTTGACAGGGATGTAAAACCTCAAATCAAACAAAATATGTGCCTTATGGTTTTGGAAAAGAAGATTTTTTTTTTAAGTTTTTTTTTTCCAGTATAAGTCTATAGAAGCTAATGAGCCCTGGGGCTTGACCAATTTTGACCCAAAGGGCATGGTTGGCAGGATTTATGTAGGCGACCATTTTGTGTTGCTATATACTAAATATCTAAGGTCTGTATTTCATGGTTTCAAAGAAGATGTTTGAAGCTTTTTTCCATTATAAGTTTGTTGGAGTTAAGGGGCCATAGAATTTGGCCAATTTGGACAAAATATCTAAGTTCTGTGCTTCACAGTTTCTGAGAAGACGACTTTTTAAGCTTTCATCCATTATGAGTCTATGGGAGCTAAGGGGCACCGGGGCGTGGCCCATTTGGACCCCAGGGGCATGATTAGCAGGAAATATGCAGGTGATCACTTGCCGTTGCTACATGCTTAATATCTAAGCTCTGGGCCCTATGGTTTCAGAGAAGAAGATTTTTTAGGCTTTTCTCCATTATGAGTCTATGGGAGCTAAGGGGGTCCCAGGGTGTGGCCCATTTGGACCCCTAGGGCATGATTGGCAGGAATTATGTAGCTGACCATTTGCCGTTGTTACATGCTAAATATCTAAGCTCTGGGCCCTGTGGTTTCAGAGAAAAACATTTTTGAAGCTTTTTTTCCATTATGAGTCTATAGGAGCTAAGGGGCCCCGGGGTGTGGCTCGTTTGGACCACAGGGATTGGCAGGAATTATGTAGGTGATCACTTGCTGTTGCTACATGCTAAATACCTAAGCTCTGGGCCCTGTGGTTTCAGAGAAGAAGATTTTTGAAGCTTTTTCTATTATGAGTCAAAGGGAGCTAAGGGGCTCCAGGGCGTGGCCAATTTGGACCCCAAGGTCATGATTGGCAGGAATTATGTAGGCGACCACTTGCCGTTGCTACATGCTAATTACCTAAGGTCTGGGCCCTGCGGTTTCAGAAAAGAAGATTTTTGAAGCTTTTTTCCATTTTGAGTCTATGGGAGCTAAGGGGCCCCAGGGCGTGGCCCGTTTGGACCCCAGGAGCATGATTGGCAGGAATTATGTAGGTGACCACTTGCCGTTGCTACATGCTAAATTTCTAAGCTCTGGGCTCTGTGGTTTCAGAGAAGAAGATTTTTTAAGCTTTTTTTTCCATTATGAGTCTATCGGAGCTAAGGGGCCCCGGGGCATGGCCCATTTGGAACCCAGGGGCACGATTGGCAGGAATTATGTAGGTGACCATTTGCCCTTGTTACATGCTAAATATCTAAGCTCTGGGCCCTGTGGTTTCAAAGAAGAAGATTTTTGAAGCTTTTCTTCCATTATGGGTATATAGGAGCTAAAGGGCCCCGGGATGTGGCCAATTTGGACCCTAGGGGCATGATTGGCAGGAATTAAATAGGTTACCACTTGCCATTGCTACATGCTAAATATCTAAGCTCTGGGCCCTGTGGTTTCAGAGAAGAAGATTTTTTAAGCTTTTTTCCATTATGAGTCTATGGGAGCGAAGGGGGCCCCGGGGCGTGGCCCATTTGGAACCCAGGGGCATGATTGGCAGTAATTATGTAGTTTACCACTTGCCCATCCTACATGCTAAATATCTAAGCTCTGGGCAATGTGGTTTCAGAGAAGAAGATTTCTGAAGCTTTTTTTTTTTCATTATGAGTCTATAGGAGCTAAGGGGCCCCGGGGCGTGGTCCGTTTGGACCCCAGGGGCATGATTGGCAGGAATTATGTAGGTGACCACTTGACGTTACTACATGCTAAATATATAAGCTCTGGGCCCTGTGGTTTCAGAGAAGAAGATTTTTGAAGCTTTTTTTCCATTATGAGTCTATGGGAGCGAAGGGGCCCCAGGACGTGGCCCATTTGAAACCTAGGGGCATGATTGGCAGGAATTATGTAGGTGACCACCTGCCATTGCTACATGCTAAATATATAAGCTCTGGGCCCTGTGGTTTCAGAGTAGAAGATTTTTGAAGCTTTTTTTCCATTATGAGTTTATGGGAGCGAAGGGGCCCTGGGGCGTGGCCCTTTTTGAACCCAGGGGGCATGATTGGCAGGAATTATGTAGGTGACCACTTGCAATTGCTACATGCTAAATATCTAAGCTCTGGGCCCTGTGGTTTCAGAGAAGAAGATTTTTGAAGCTTTTTTTCCATTATGGGTCTATGGGAGCAAAGGGGCCCCAGGGCTTGGCCCATTTGGCACCCAGGGGCATGATTGGCAGGAATTATGTAGTTGACCACTTGCCCTTGCTACATGCTAAATATCTAAGTTCTGGGCCCTGTGGTTTCAGAGAAGAAGATTTTTTAAAATTTTCCCTTTATAAGTCTATGAGAGCTATGTTGCCATGGCAACCAGAATTCCAATCTGATCAGCCCAAAAACCTTATGCAGCCTTTCCCCCTACCTGATGATGCTTCACATGAAATTTGATCAAGATTGGCCATGGGGTATTGGCAATATACTTATTTGAAATTGTTTACGGACGCACGGACGGACGCACGCACGCACGACAGACGACGGACAAAAAGTGATCCCAAAAGCTCACCTCGTCACTACGTGACAGGTGAGCTAAAAATAAATGGAAGTGTAGAAACAGAAGAAATAGCAACACTCCCCCTCTACCCTTACCTGCTGCCACGACAGCAGGTATTACCCGACTGTAAGCTAATATCAGTAGGGTGCCCCAGTGACGCAAGACACACGTCACCTTTGCCTCGCCCAACCACCCCATCATGAAATGGAATACAGTATATGTTGGTGAAAAGAATTCTGTCATGAGTAGCCGGATTCAAACCCATGACTGCTAGACCAGTAGGCAAGTGAGGCAAATGATAAACCAATTGAGCAACATATTGCAATTTTCCATGGGAAAATGGCTTGTTTTTCTTGTAATGTCCAATTTGAAAGCAATTTTAACAAAAGGCCCAAGTGGGCCAGAAATTGCTCACTGTGATGAGGATACATGAAACATTGCATTGTCACATTGTGGTCATCTTAACTGTCAGATCAGACTGCCTGTGTATATAGCAATTCTGAATTTGCATGCTGCCTTGATGCCTTTGATAAGCTTTCTGAAGAGCTCATCTGACATAATATTCAAGAGATGATGCTTGGTTCAGAGTGGAGGGTGGGCACAGAATGTCCTCTGAAGAATTAACAAGAATTCTGCTGATGGTTATGTCGTGCCTGTGGGGGTGCAAAGTCACTGAACCATAAAATATAGGTCACTGTCAAACATGGATGCTTGCATTAAACATGTCATCCCTAGATACAACTTTGTATCAAGTATAATTAATAAAGGTCTGATAGTTCTTGAGAAACAGACTTGAACATAAGAATGAAGTTTGGGTGGTAGCAATAATTCACCAAGTCAGTGAAACATGAAATGTAGATCAAGGTCAATCCCTAGATGCAAGTCTGCATGAGGTATCATTAATGAAGCTCTTATTGTTCTTGAGAAATTGACTTGAACATAAGGGTGAAAGCTAGGGTGATCGCAAAAATCCCCAAAGTCAGTGAACGATGAAATATAGGTCAAAGTCAAATATAGATGCTTGCATTAAAATTGTCATCCCTAGGTGCAAGACTAGTCTGTAAGCAGTAGTATTAATGAAGGTCTAATAGTGTGAACTTGAAAATTAGGGTGAACATTAGGGTGGTCGCAATCATTCACCACCATGGCTGCCATCTTGGATACTGGAACAGAATAATTTTAGCAATTCTGAATCACCATGTTTCCCCATGCCTCCCATCAAATTTCAGCTCAATCCCACTTTTGGTTTGGGAGATGTCCAAAGAATTTCAAGTTGGCAGCCATGGCACCAGTCTGATCAGGATCCAAACTGTTTTGCCTGTATACAAAAAATGTTCGAAATGTTTGCAAGATGCAACTGACAACAAAAACACAGATGCAGTTTTTCTTGGTATTTTAACCCATAAAATGCCAATCACGACAATTGTCATCTGCTTTGCCGTCTGCCAGTTACCTTAAAAGTAATTTTTTTGCAAACAGTGTGGACCCAGATCAGACTGCTCCTGTAGGAGCAGTCTGATCTGGGCCCACACTGTTTCCAGATCAGACTGCTCCTGTAGGAACAGTCTGATCTGGGCCCACACCGTTTGCTTGTATGCAAAAATATTTTTAAAAAGTTTGCAAGAAAATTCAGCAGACGACATAAGCAGACGGCATTTTCAGATGTAGATTTTCTCGGCGTTTTAGCATGTCTTCTGCATGTCGAGGAAGGTGAAATGCCACAGACACTTACAGCCACAGTATCAAAGCCACATTCCTCCTTGACAAGTTGTAGCAGAGGTTGGACAGCCAGCAGTAGAGTGGTGGTACCACACGTCTTCAGAATGAACCTCCTCTCTGTCACAAACATACTGCTCTCACTGGTTCATAGAAAAGAAAGAAGTAAAAAAAGAACTACCATAATGAGCCTAAGTATTGGGACAGACTAAGCAAACAGTGTAGACCCAGAACAGACTGCTCCTTCAGGAGCAGTCTGTTCTGGGTCTACACTGTTTGTCATTCCATCTGCACTTTTTCTACCGAATGCTGGATCATGAAATAAATGGGTGAAAATTTGAGAATAACAGCAAGTCCTCAAGGTGTCCAAATTTTTAATGGTAACAATGTAACACACCGTAGCATAGTTCCATCATTTTTATAAGGATCTGGTTTTGGTTTTACGGTCCTTTTAAGATAATTTCACTTATTTGAAGCCATTTGTTAATCAGTTTGGCCAAAATCCAGAGTATCCCGGAAAAAAACAACAACCTGACCTTCCCTTGCAGACTTTTGGTATCTCACATTTGACCAGAGTGAGGCTCAACTCACAACAGTGGGTGACCTAATGATTAACCCTTTTTGTACCAAATGGAATCTTCCTCCTTATATATAGCAGGAGTTCATTTCAAAATTTAGGGATGTCAGGTTGTGTTTTCATCAACATTTATTTGCATTAGCAAACACTGGAGGCCCAGATCAGACGACGCATTATGCGGCATCTGATCTGGGCCTGCACTATTTGCCAGGGTACCCGTTTTGGGGTTTCTGGTACCAAATGCACTCTTGCTCACTAGGCACAGAGGCCTGTTTCTTTCTCTGTTTTTTTTTGTTTTGTTTTTTACAAGGAAGAAAACCTTGAGATTTAGTGACTGCTTTCCTGTATTTGAGGGTTTACAGCCCTTTCAGCATTATTTCACTTGTACTGTGTACTGAGCAGATCATTAATCAGAGACAGGCTGAAACTTGGCTACCCAGAGACAACCCACCTGATTATTTATTGCAGAACTTTGCATCTCATATGTGACCACAAGTGATGCTTTCCTGTAATTTAACCCTTCTCTTGCTGAATATTCAGTTTAGCCACACCCATTTCTGACTTTGAACCAATCAGATCACTTGATGTAAATTATTCCTATAAATTCATTAATTGAATGTCAAACAGTGTAGATCCTGATCAGATGTCTTCAGAAGCCATCTGATCTGGATTCTGGATCTACAGTTTCCAAATATAGGGGTTGTCGTGAACAGCAGGATAAGGGTTAAGCACCTAGGAAAATGTGTCTAGTTTAAAGTAAAGAATTTGCTTTGTAGAAGCAAATGTTTTACTTTAAAAGATGTTTTTGAAACAGTTGCCTGACTTGAATGTGTGTGTGTGTGGTGGGGGGTGGGCAGTTATTTTCCAAAAGATTCAGCCATTTTCTTTTTTTTTTTTTTAATAAATTCCTCAAACTAATTCAACCCGAAACGTTTCAGTTTTTCTTCCTTTGTGTTTTCTACAGTGAACAAGTGAACAATCCTAAAGGTGGTCCTAATATAGAAATTTTACTAAAACTAAAATAACATAGCCCCAAATTTGGTTTGTCTGTCTTGGGATTATTATGACAGCCAACACTATTTAAGTTTACCGAACCATACAGCACAGTGACTATTCTTTCACTAGAAACTGACCACTGCCCCTCTTGAATCTGTGGAAGGGAAGAATGACTGCAGAAAGGATTTCATGATCAATCTCCAGGAAAGAAGTAGTTTGAGATATCAGTGTAAGAGAGACCTGATCACGAGTCTGACTGAGGCACCAGCCCTGGTTATTACAATATATTACTGTACAAAAAGTGCAGATAAAAGGTATGCTATATCTGTGACCAAATATACCTGCATAGTTATTAGCCCTTATCTTGCTGAATATTCATTTAAGCCACACCCGTTTCTGTCTATGAACCAATCAAATTACTTGATCTAAATTATTGCTACAAAGTCATAAACTGAATGCCAAACAGTGTAGATCCTGATCAGATGGCTTCTTCAGAAGCCATCTGATCTGGATCTACACTGTTTGCAAAGATAGGGGTTGTCGTGAACAGCATGATAAGGGTTAACCATCATGACTAACAGATAGCATTTTCAAAGTATTTTTTCCTTCTTTTTTTTAGAGAAAAACATATCTGAACATTAAACATGCTACATGTAGGCAGACAATTCACATGAAATGTCAAGTCTTTTTTCTCTGACAAAAAAATTTGACTGTCCTCTGCTCTTGACATTCCCACAGTACTTGAAGGTTAACCCTTAATGAGCTTATCTGGGGCCAGTTGTTCAAAGCATCGTTAGCTTAACGAGCTCGTTAGTGGTCATATTGTTAACTCTTCTAGCAAATACAATATCGTAAATTTTGGTATTTTTGCTAAAAAATGTGAGCCGCTTTTGCATCTGCAAAAGCTGCTCACATTTTTCAGCAAAAATTTCAGCATATTTGCCATATTTAACGATCAAAGATTTAACGATACGTTAACTAACGACGTCATTAGTTTTGAACAACTGGCCCCAGGACTATAGAAGACATTGTCAAATATTTTTTCTTCATTGTCAGAGAATTTCATTTACCAATCTGCAAGGCAGACAATTCACATTAAAATGTTAAGTAATATTTTCTGAATTTCAGAAAGGTGAGAAACAAGAGAACCATGAGGTCCTGATCGCTCTCCTGAGCCCTGTGCAAATTTGGTAGTACTCAATCACCTGATGCTACATACCAAGTTTCAAGAAAATCAGCCAAGTGATACTGGAGATGAAGATTTTTTTAAGGTTTTTACCATAATAGCGCATGGTGGCCATCTTGGTCACATGACCTGGACCATTCAACTAAATTGGCATAACCCCATGTCCATTATATAAAATTCAAATGAAATTGGCCCAGTGGTTTCAGAGAAATGTATTTTGAAATGTCAATGGACCTGCAATCCTAGTGACGTTGTGCCAAGGTCATTAAATGACCTTGACCTTTTACCATTCATTTTGTATCTACAGTATTCTCATGTCACAGACCCCAATATTTTCAAACAAGAGGGCCCAGAGGGCCCTGGTTCGCTCACCTGATCCAAAGCATAACAAGTGGGCCCCGGGCAGGGTCAATTTTGGCCCCAGGGCTAAAATTTGAACAATCTTGGTAGAGGTCCACACAATGAAGCTACATATCCAATATGAAAGACCTGGGCTTTGTGGTTTCAGAGAAGAAGATTTTAAAGGTTTACCCTGCATATAGAAGTCTATGTAAAACAAGATTTTCCCTATTTAAGTCTATGTTAAACCAAAGGGCCCCGGAGCGGGGGCATTTTTGGCCCCAGGGCTATAATTTGAACAATCTTGGTAGAGGTCCACTAGCTGAAGCTTCATAACAAATATCAAAGACCTAAGCCTTGTGTTTCAGAGAAGATGATTTTTAAAGATTTTCCCTATATAAGTCTATGTAAAACCAAAGGGCCACATGGCGGGGGCATTTTTGGTCTCAGGGCTATAATTTGAACAATCTTTATAGAGGTCCACTAGCTGAAGCGTCATAACAAATATCGAAGACCTGAGCCTTGTGGTTTCAGAGAAGAAGATTTTTCAAGATTTTCCCTATATAAGTCTATATAAAACCAAAGGGCCCCGGAGCGGGGGCATTTTTGGCCCCAGGGCTATAATTTGAACAATCTTGGTAGAGGTCCACAAGATGAGGCTTCATACCAAATATCAAAGACCTGGGCCTTGCAGTTCCAGAGAAGAAGATTTTTCAAGATTTTCTCTATATAAGCCTATGTAAAACAAAAGGGCCCTGGTGCGGGGGCATTTTTGGCCCCAGCACTATAATTTGAACAATCTTGGTAGGGGTCTACTAGATGAAGCTTCATACCAAATATCAAAGACCTGGGCCTTGCAGTTTCAGAGAAGAAGATTTTTAAAGATTTTCCTTATATAAGCCTATGTAAAACAAAAGGGCCCCCGTGCGGGGGCATATTTGGCCCCAGCACTATAATTTGAACAATTTTGGTAGGGGTCCACTAGATGAAGCTTCATACCAAATATCAAAGACCTGGGCCTTGCGGTTTCAGAGAAGAAGATTTTTCAAAATTTTCCCTATATAAGCCCATGTAAAACCAAAGGGCCCCCGTGCGGGGGCATTTTTAGCTCCAGCACTATAATTTGAACAATCTTGGTAGGGGTCCACTAGATGAAGCTTCACACCAAATATCAAAGATCTGGGCCTTGCGGTTTCAGAGAAGAAGATTTTTAAAGATTTTCCCTATATAAGCCCATGTAAAACCAAAGGGCCCCCGTGCGGGGGCATTTTTGGCCCCAGCACTATAATTTGAACAATCTTGGTAGGGGTCCACTAGATGAAGCTTCATACCAAATATCAAAGACCTGGGCCTAGCAGTTTCAGAGAAGAAGATTTTTAAAGATTTTCCCTATAGATATAAGCCCATGTAAAACCAAAGGGCCCCCGTGCGGGGGCATTTTTAGCTTCAGCACTATAATTTGAACAATCTTGGTAGGGGTCCACTAGATAAAGCTTCATACCTAATATCAAAGACCTGGGCCTTGCGGTTTCAGAGAAGAAGATTTTTAAAGATTTTCCCTATATAAGCCCATGTAAAACCAAAGGGCCCCCATGCGGGGGCATTTTTGGCCCCAGCACTATAATTTGAACAATTTTGGTAGGGGTCCACTAGATGAAGCTTCATACCAAATTTCAAAGACCTGGGCCTTGCGGTTTCAGAGAAGAAGATTTTTAAAGATTTTCCCTATATAAGTCCATGTAAAACCAAAGGGCCCCCGTGCGGGGGCATTTTTTGTCCCAGCACTATAATTTGAACAATCTTGGTAGGGGTCCACTAGATGAAGCTTCATACCAAATATCAAAGATCTGGGCCTTGCGGTTTCAGAGAAGAAGATTTTTAAAGATTTTCCCTATATAAGCCCATGTAAAACCAAAGGGCCCCCGTGCGGGGGCATTTTTGGCCCCAGCACTATAATTTGAACAATCTTGGTAGGGGTCCACTAGATGAAGCTTCATACCAAATATCAAAGACCTGGGCCTTGCGGTTTCAGAGAAGAAGATTTTTCAAGATTTTCCCTATATAAGCCCATGTAAAACCAAAGGGCCCCCGTGCGGGGGCATTTTTAGCTCCAGCACTATAATTTGAACAATCTTGGTAGGGGTCCACTAGATGAAGCTTCATACCAAATATCAAAGATCTGGGCCTTGCGGTTTCAGAGAAGAAGATTTTTAAAGATTTTCCCTATATAAGCCCATGTAAAACCAAAGGGCCCCCGTGCGGGGGCATTTTTGGCCCCAGCACTATAATTTGAACAATCTTGGTAGGGGTCCACTAGAGGAAGCTTCATACCAAATATCAAAGACCTGGGCCTTGCGGTTTCAGAGAAGAAGATTTTTTAAGTTTTCGGTGAAAAAAATCTATTTTTGGCTACTGTGACCTATATGTGCAATGGACCGGAACTATTTGAACAACTTTGAAAGGGGACCACCTAAGGATCATTCCTGTGAAGTTTGGTCAAAATCCGATCAGTGGTTTAGGAGGAGATGTCGTTTGAAGAAAAGTTTACGGACGCACGCACGGACGGACGGACGCACGCACGCACGGACGCACGACGGACGACGGACAAAAAGTGATCCCAAAAGCTCACCTTGTCACTACGTGACAGGTGAGCTAAAAATGCATTGTCCCACCAGGGTTCGCACTAGCGGTCGCCAAAGTCGCCAAATGCGAAAAGAAAATAAATCTGGCGCAAATCTGTGTCATTTGGCGAAAACTAGTGGCGAAAAAAAAACTATAAAAAAGTAAAAGATGTCCCATCCCGGTTATTGTCAACTTAAGCCGTTTACTGACACGTGAATTTTACACCTTTTCTTCCACCTATTTAATAGGCGACAGGACTGACAAATCCATTTCCCGGCTGACCGGGCAACTGCACTTTGACCTTATGACGCCCGGTCGGACAAGTGCAAAAAAAATCGTCTATTACTGTCAGTCTTATGGAGTCCTTAAATCCGGTAAAACTATACCAGTAAGTAAATCGCAATAATTGCTGCACTGTCAATATTCAAAGACAAACCATTTGTGTATTTATTACGGTTCAACTATGACACTATTGTTAATCCCTTTAATATAATTGCCACCCTGCGGTGCGTGTCGATAAGGTGTGAAAATATGGTCAAGTTATGTCAATCATAAAATTTAATCCGCAATCAATGTGAAAATAATTTAATCGCTCCTCAGACAATTAGCTACATCTAACGGTAATAAAAATGGACTTTTCTACGATCTCATGTATGGTTATGTTTTGGCGCCAAATAGCAGACGCTGAGCCGGAAAAGTCAAACGCTGTTGTTGGTTATTGACACGGAGCTTCTGGTGATAATTCGGGAGCTGTGCAAAGAGCTGGTTTTCTATCCACCTCTATTCACAACCGTTTAGCTATCGAGAAAATATTTTTTACCCTGTTCCTAACGTTTTTTAATGAAATAGATACACACAATGACATTAAATACGTGTTTGGGTGCTGGTGTCGGATGACGTCATTTACCGATCCTGTGCAGCTAAATGGTAGCGGTGGTTTGTGGGCGGCGCTTTATATCAATTCAAAAATCACCGATCGGCTGTTTCCGTATGTCTTGTCTTCGCCAGAAAAAAGCATGCAGTCCATGACCTCGGCTATAAGACGGGGTCATTTTTGGGGCTCATTTTGGAGGGAAAAATCCTCGTCTTATAGCCGAATTTTTACGGTAATGTGATCATGTGATCAACCAAAATGGCAGCCTCCATGACCTAACAACGCTTACTTGTTGGAGCAAAAACAAATGCATTTAAGCGAGGTTTTGTTGCATTTTAGGGAGAGAAGGTAATGCCGCTGGGAGTCGGAAAACTCAAGCTATCTAAATGATTTTGGTCTATGGATTTTGCTAAGCTATCTGTCGGCAAGACAGCATAGATGACTGGTTTGACGTGTGACCGTGTTGGTTTGATCGAAAAACCTGGGGTCTTTGGGCGCACCTACAGCCCATTACACACGTCCATAAAGGCCACAAAAGGACAGTCAGTCTGTGCATTTAAGCTTCAACCCTTTAAGTGCCAAAGAAAATTGTAGAGCAGATCTTTTTTATCCATGATCTGCATTTTGCGAAGAAGTTTCTTCAACTGGCTCAGGTTTTAAGATTTTGGCTAAAAAAAAATTAGATTGGCGAAAGTGATGGCGAAAGAAAAAAAAATCCTAGCGCGAACCCTGCCCACCTTTTCACCATTTAAAAGCCATATCAACCAATTTGACCTTGATGTAAAATAGGTCACGGTCAACCTTGTGTCATCATTGTTGCAAACTTGCTAGAACTCAGTCACCCAATGCTGTATACCAAGTTTCAGGACAATTGGCCCATCAGTTCTGGAGAAGCTTTTTAAGGTTTTAACCATGTTCAGGCATGGGGGCCATCTTGGTCATGTGACCTAGAACGTTTGAATAATTTTTTGTTCCCTTACAGTCCTTAGGCTGCATGTAAAATTTAAATGAAAATGGCCCAGTGGTTTTTGGGCCAAGGTCACCGAATGACATAGACATTCAATTTTTACCTATTCTCATATCATAGATCACAATACTTTTTGAAAAATGCATTAATTTACCTATTTTCCATTGAAAAGCCTGTGGAGCCAAATTTGACCTTGGTGTAAAATAGATCAAGGTCAACCTAGGGTCATCATTTTTGCAAACTTGGTAGTACTTAGTCATCAGATGCTACATACCAAGTTTCAAGATAATTGGCCCAGTGGTTAAGGATAAGTAGGTATTTTTATGGTTTTTACCATATTTGGACATGCAATACAAGTTACCTTGGGCCAAGGTCACCAAATGACCTTGATCCTAAGCATTCATAGACATTCATTTTTAACCTATTCTCATATCACAGATCACAATATTGTTTGAAAAATGCATTGATTTAACTATTTTCCATAGAAAGCCTAAGGAGCCAAATTTGACCTTGACATAAAATAGGTCAAGGTCAACCTAGGGTCATCATTTTTTCAAATTTGGTAGTACTCACTCACCCGATGCTACATACCAAGTTTCAAGACAATTGGCACAGTGGTTCTTGAGAAGAAGATTTTTACGGTTTTTACCATAGGTATTTGGGCATGGAGGCCATCTTGGTAATGTGACCTGGACCATCCGAATAAATTTTGTTCACTAAGTCCTAAGGCTGCATATACAATTCAAATGAAATTGGCCAAGTGGTCTTAGAGAAAATGAATTCTAATATGTCAATGGAGCTGCAATACAAGTGACCTTGCGCCATGGTCAATTAATGACCTTGACCCTTAGCATTCACAAGCATTCAATTTTTACCCATTCTCATATCACAGACCACAATACTTTTCGAAAAATGCATTGATTTACCTATTTCCCATTTAAAAGCCTAAGGAGCCAAATTTGACCTGGTGTAAAGAATGTCAAGGTCAACCTAGGGTCATCATTTTTGCAAACTTGGTAGTACTCAGGCACCTGATGCTACATACCAAGTTTCAAGACAATCGACCCAGTGGTTCTGGAGAAGAAGATTTTTTAAGGTTTTACCATATTTGGGCATGGCAGCCATCTTGGTCATGTGACCTGAACCATCCGAATAAATTTTTGTTCCCTAAGTGTCCTAAGGCTGCATATAAAATTTAAATGAAATTGACCCAGTGGTGTTAGAGAAAATGTATTCTAATATGTCAATAGACCTGCAATATAAGTGACCTTTGGCCAAGGTCAATGAATGACCTTGACCCTTAGCATTCACAGGCATTCATTTCTTATCCATTCTCATATCACAGACCACAATATTTTTTCAAAAAAAAGCATTGATTTACTACCTATTTCACATTGAAAAGCCTAAGGAGCCAAATTTGACCTGGTGTAAAGAATGTCAAGGTCAACCTAGGGTCATCATTTTTGCAAACTTGGTAGTACTCAGGCACCTGATGCTACATACCAAGTTTCAAGACAATCGACCCAGTGGTTCTGGAGAAGAAGATTTTTTAAGGTTTTACCATATTTGGGCATGGCAGCCATCTTGGTCATGTGACCTGAACCATCCGAATAAATTTTTGTTCCCTAAGTGTCCTAAGGCTGCATATAAAATTTAAATGAAATTGACCCAGTGGTGTTAGAGAAAATGTATTCTAATATGTCAATAGACCTGCAATATAAGTGACCTTTGGCCAAGGTCAATGAATGACCTTGACCCTTAGCATTCACAGGCATTCATTTCTTACCCATTCTCATATCACAGACCACAATATTTTTTCAAAAAAAAGCATTGATTTACTACCTATTTCACATTGAAAAGCCTAAGGAGCCAAATTTGACCTGGTGTAAAGAATGTCAAGGTCAACCTAGGGTCATCATTTTTGCAAACTTGGTAGTACTCAGGCACCTGATGCTACATACCAAGTTTCAAGACAATCGACTCAGTGGTTCTGGAGAAGATTTTTTAAGGTTTTACCATATTTGGGCATGGCAGCCATCTTGGTCATGTGACCTGAACCATCCGAATAAATTTTTGTTCCCTAAGTGTCCTAAGGCTGCATATAAAATTTAAATGAAATTGACCCAGTGGTGTTAGAGAAAATGTATTCTAATATGTCAATAGACCTGCAATATAAGTGACCTTTGGCCAAGGTCAATGAATGACCTTGACCCTTAGCATTCACAGGCATTCATTTCTTACCCATTCTCATATCACAGACCACAATATTTTTTCAAAAAAAAGCATTGATTTACTACCTATTTCACATTGAAAAGCCTAAGGAGCCAAATTTGACCTGGTGTAAAGAATGTCAAGGTCAACCTAGGGTCATCATTTTTGCAAAATTGGTTGTACTCAGTCGACCGATGCTGCACACCATGTTTCAAGACAGTGGTTCTGGAGAAGACTTTTTAAGGTTTTTACCATATTTGGGCATGATGGCCATCTTGGTCATGTGACCTGGACCACCCGAATAATTTTTTGTTCACTAAGTGTCCTAAGGCTGCATATGAAATTTAAATGAAATTGGCCCAGTGGTGTTAGAGAAAACAACGGAGGCTTACCATCCTATAAGCTCCCCCGGAGCCAGCTAAAAAAATAAACTAAACTGCACTTTCTCTTGGTGGTTTAGTATAATATTTCAGTTTTGACCTTGACCTTGACAATTACTAAATGATTATTTTTAAAGTGTTACCATATTTATCCTAAGTATTTGGACACCTCAAATCCTTACCATACTTGTTCTGAAATTTGAACAAGTACAATTTACTACCTGATGTTGTGTCTAAACACAAGATACATGTATGTGGCAAACATTGGAGACAGAGAAGCTGTGTTTTGCTATGTATCTGGTCTACAGTTTGCTTAGGCCTGTCTGTCTGTATACATAAGGTAATTTAACCCTTTTTGTACCAAATGGAATCTTCCTCCTTATATATAGCAGGAGTTCATTTCAAAATTTAGGGGTGTCAGGTTGTGTTTTCATCAAAATTTATTTGGAAAATGACTAAACTTTTAGCAAACAGTGTAGGCCCTGATCAGACGCCAAGTTTTGCGGCATCAAATCTGGGCCTGCACTGTTTGCCAGGCTACCCGTTTTCTGGTACTAAATGGGTTATTTTATGATAGTTTCATGAGCATCTTTGATATGGTTATCATAATATGTAATTTAAGGACTATTATCAAAACTGATACTGACACTGAAAATTGTTTGACAAGGATAAGCCTCTTAGCTCAAGATAAAGCACTGTTTTCATCCAAAAGGGTCAATATTTTTCTAACGTACACAGGAATTTAAGGGTTGAACAAAACAGTATGTTCAGGACCTGTCCCAAAGCATACATTAACCCTTATCTTGCTGAATATTCATTTAAGCCACACCCATTTCTCTCTGCCATCCAATCAAATTACTTGATCTAATTTATTGCTACAAATTCATAAACTGAATGCCAAACAGTGTAGATCCTGATCAGATGGCTTCTTCAGAAGCCATCTGATCTTGATCTACACTGTTTGCAAAGATAGGGGTTGTGAACAGCAAGATAAGAATTAAAGAAACAATCAACCCACGAGTGCTGTCAGTGTGCATTGATGTGTTCCTTGCTTTTCCAAATAAGGACCATGGCAGCTGGTTAGACCTGCCTCACAGAGTACCCACCATGTATAATTCTAAGCAAAAACAGAAAACTTCTATATACGCAAGAAAACTCAAGTTGTTCAGGAATACACGGTACATTAAATTAGCTATTTTTTATTTAAATGGTGTCCGAAAACATACGGTGTCCGAACACATGAGGTAAATACGGTACCCAAATTTATGTCTGGACGCTATTACCCGAATTTATGTCGGGACGATTTACCCAAATTTATGTTGTGACAATATACCCTAATTTCGTAACAAACCAATTTAGTCTGAATCTGTTAAGTTTACTCAATACTGGTGAAAAATAAAAGGTCGGTGGGAAAGACAGAATTTTGGTGTTCTATGAAAACTGCTTTAACTAGATCTATCACTAAAGGTGATGAATACCCCCACAAAAACTGCCTTGATAGTACAACAGCGGCATTTTGCAATTTTTTCACTTGAAAGGGGCCATAACTATGTCGAAAATTGACGAATTGTAGTGGAAATCGAACTTGACCTGTATTTTATGATGTTACATCAGTGTACCAAAAATTATAAAAATCGGTGAAACGCTTTTTGAGCTATCGTCTGGAAACCAAGTCAACAGACCGACCGACAAGCTCACTCCTATATACCCCCCCCCCCCCCCAATTTCATTTGTGGCGGTATAATAATAATAACCTTGTCACAAACCATCGCTATGTGTAAAGTGAGAACTGCCTACCAATTTATCTTTTGTTTCAATTCCATTCATATTTGACTGAGTTATGTCCCTTTTCAGACTTAAGAAATATAGCTATATCAACCTTGTGAACAAAATATCTCGTGAACTGCTTGAGCTAGGCTTGATGCTCTGTGGTCGGGCCCATCGGAGTCTAATTGTTGGTTTTCTTTCGCTCCAGCATTTCAGTGGTTTCTTGCTGTCGAATCCTCACTGTTGTTTCAACTCTGTGGTTGTATGATTTTTTGTGTTAACGGAGATGTTGCACTGATGAGTTAGGAGGCCTTCATGAGGCCTGAACAAATTATTTGTCTAAATCGCGACATAAGTAAGGGCAAGGATTGTGGCCATGTAAAATTGATTTAAGCCCCCCAGTGGAATTCGTTTCACTGACCATTCCAAGGCGGTTCTTCTGTCACCGTTTATTTTTATTATGGTTGGTCTTCGGGTGTTTGTGTAACTTTTATTATTTTGTTTTGGATAGCCAATTGGCCATTTTGTGGGAAAGTAACTGTCCTTTTGGCTTTCCGCTATTGGTGTTTCCATTGGGGTCTGTTGTTTCGTGTCTGTGTTTCTTTCCTTTTGGTGTCTCTGATGGGAGCTGTGGGTTAATTCTATTGATTCCTGATCATTGCCTCCACTTCTATTTTGGGATATTTGACTTATTGTTTTCTTTTAAAGGTAAGATAACATTGTAAACTTTTGATTGATTTCCATAAATATTTGACCAGTTAGCGCCCTTTTTATGCCCCCGGAATCTAAGAGATTCGGGGGCATATAGTCTGTCTGTTTGTCTGTCTACAAAAACCTTAACATTGGGCATAACTTTTGAATGGTAATAGATAGAGCTTTCATATTTCACATGTATATACCTTATCACAAGACCTTTCCAGTGGTACCATAATTTTTGATCTCGTGACCTTGAACTTGACCTTTGACCTATTTTTTACAAAATTTTTCCGTTTGTCTGTTTGTCTGTCTACAAAAACCTTAACATTGGGCATAACTTTTGAATGGTAATAGATAGAGCTTTCATATTTCACATGTGTATACCTTATCACAAGACCTTTCCAGTGGTACCATAATTTTTGATCTCGTGACCTTGAACTTGACCTTTGACCTAATTTTTTCCAAAATTTTTAAAAACATTAACATTGGCCATAACTTTCGATTGGTAAGTGATAGGGCTTTCATATTTCTGTTGCGAGATGGAATAGGAAACCTCTCTGGTGCTTATGCACATCTAAATTATTTTAGTAGATATATGGTAGGGCGGTGCGAGTGAAATATTTTAGGTGAAATATGGTACGCAAACTGTGCTGCTCCATGAACAAGTCATGCACATATCATACGATGTATGCATGAGTGGTTTATAGAGATCTGTTTTTACAATACAGGGGGCCGCTATAAGACTGAGTTCTATAAAATTTGCCTAAAAATCGCCAAACGCCAAATTGTGCCATATATGATTTTCATTCCCGTCACGTGTTGTGTGGGTGTTCGTTTTGACAGGAGTCATGGCATTGATTTATAGGGTCGTTTCATCAATTTTTCCTATGGGAAATATACTATTTGAACGCAAATCCATTATCTACTCGATTTTTGCTATCTGGCTTCATTTGTGGCCGGTATCTCCACCTCGCCACGATTTAAGCAAGGTAATATGATTAGGCATGATTTTCTGGTAGTATTCATAGATATATAAACCCTGAGAAAAGCGAACACTTTAGCAGCAGGTCAAGTTGTAACGTGTACCTACAACATTGTGTCGGGAAATAGAAAGTATATTGAAAGGTATGTTAAATCTATGTTTAGTATTATTTTTGTATGAACATGCTTGTAGGTTTTGGAGGGGTTTACTTCTAGTATACCCCAACTTTCTGAAGCCTATTCTGAATTCACTGTTGAGGCCTGTAGTGATTAGGCTACTAGCTTTGCCAGCTAGACATCGCAGGATTGATCCCAGGCTTCTCCAGTAGTGGAATGAGTCTTTCTAAGTGAGGTCCTGTCTCATGCTGACCCTAGATGTTGGTGAGACGTAAAGTTTGGACACCCGCTCATTCTAGATTCATTTAGGCTTTTAGACCCCTTTTGTAGAATGTAATTAATAAACGCCGGGTCACTTGTTTGACCCATGACTTTTGTCTAGCTGTGGTTAGAAAACCGTGGTTCCGTCCCAATATGATATTAGGTGTAGAGGGGACGTAAACTTAAGACGGGTTTAACCATATCTTCATCATCAGGGCAAACTCTTACAAGAGCCTGTCGGGTTATCCGTGATGATGAACCATATTGAATTTTATTTTACAAGCATGTTCACTTTGAGTAGAAATAATTTTGTTCAAGAAGAATTATAAGTTCATTTTGTAATGATGCCGTTTTTGTCTGATAACTCAGTTTGTGCATGTATGTACATATAAAGAACGTGATGATGATAAGTGGGAGTATTTGGTCGCCACACGTCATAACGGCCTGAGTGGCGGGGATGACGTCAGCTGCGTCATCGGCGTCGCGAGGACGGTTGTGACGGGGTGCCTACCAAATACAGAGAGAATTTACGGCAAACAGTGTTGGCCCTTATGAGACACTAACAAATGTTGTGGATTATAGATGAAAATCTTCTGTTTGTAGTTTCTATCTGTTATTAATTTAATGAATTTGTGAATAGCTATATTTGTGAGCCGTGTCGCGGAGAAGGATATGAAATAGAGATTGTTATGTTTCCTGTAATTGGCGGCTGACCAGGTAGTGCAAAGGCGTGGTCTGTTCAATTGCCTCTTACTTGTGATAATGTAGTGAGCACAAATTTGATGAGTATTATGCTCAGTAGTAGTGAGCATTAATTGATTTCTGTAGTGCTCAGTAAGGAAACATGAACTTTGAGTATTATTGTGTCAAGCGCTGGGTGCTGATAATTTGATGCACAGTCAAGTTGAGTTCTGCTGTACGGTTATTTGTCGCATGCACTAATCAGCCTGTATGTCTGGTCGGCGCATGCGCAATAACGGTATATGCATGAACATATTCTTACTTCTCCGGGAGGGGGATCATGATATAGCATGTATGTTTTGTGACTCGTGTCTTAGTCCAGTTATCGTAATTTGCAGGCACAACAATGTGTGGTGACCTGCTGCTCCCTGCGATATAGCAGCAGGTACTGGTACGACGCTGGGGGTTAGGGTCCAGCACGGGCGGACAGACCACCATAATCTGCGTATACCAATGTCAATTGCGAACAAATGTGAGACCATGGAAGAGGTCAACTAAATAACCTGCAGGTGATTCGGACGATCGGTCAACCTGTGATCGGCAAACCTGTGATCGCTAAACCTGTGATCGGCAAACCTGTGATCGCTAAACCTGTGATCGGCAACTATGTCCATAGACTAGTTTGCACTAGTTCGCGAGAGGAAAATTCACGCGAGAGGGGGATTCACCCTAAATTATAAACTGGCCAGTCGCGTCTTGTGTTGTTTCTTTTTTTTTGTTTTTGTTGTTTTGTTGTTTGCTTCTGTAGGTATTCACGTCACCCGTTCCGAGCACAGAACATTGTTTTGCCTTCGGAGCGGACGTCGTGAGTTGGCTACAGAAGCAACAAATTGTGATGTTTTGTGTTAGTAAGTGTTGTATATAGATACTGTAAATAATTCATGTCATTCATCTAATATCTTTCTTGTGCCTTACCCCACAGCTGCCCGTACACCTGTCAGAGATCACGCTCTGTTGTCTTGTCAGCATGGGGGTTTGCGGGACACCGTAAACCCACATGTAACAATTTCACATGTGCATTCCTTATCACAAGACCTTTCTAGTGGTACCATAATTTTTGACCTTGTGACCTTGACCGTGATGTTTGACCTACTTTTTAAAAACTTTAACATTGGCCATAACTTTCGATTGGTAAGTGGTAGGGCTTTCATATTTCACATGTGCACTCCTTGTCACAAGACCTTTCTAGTCGTACCATAATTTTTGACCTCGTGACCTTGACCTTGACATTTGACCTACTTTTATAAACTTTAACATTGGCCATAACTTTCGATTGGTAAGTAGTAGGGCTTTCATATTTCACAAGTGCACTCCTTGTCACAAGACCTTTCTAGTGGTACCATAATTTTTGTCCATCCAGACACCCCCCCTCAAGGTCAAGGTCACTGTGGCTATTTTTAGAAAAACTTTGTCATCGCTCTAGCGCCAACATTTCTTTACTGATTTCAATATAACTTCACACAAATGTTCCTTACGGCAATATCTCGAGCGAGTTCAACTTTCAAGGTCATGACCTCAAGGTGAAGGTCAATGTGTCTATTTTTAGAAAAACTTTGTCATCGCACTAGCGCCTACATTTTTTCACACAAATGTTCCTTATAAAAATATCTTGAGCGAATTCGACTTTCAAGGTCATGGCCTCAAGGTCAAGGTCACTGTGGCTATTTTTAGAAAAACTTTGTCATCGCTCTAGCGCTTACATTTCTTCACCGATTTCAATATAACTTCACACAAATGTTCCTTATGACAATATCTCTAACGAGTTCTACTTTCAAGGTCAAGGTCACTGTGGGCATTTTTAGAAAAACTTTGTCATCGCTCTAGCGCTTACATTTCTTCACCGATTTCAATATAACTTCACACAAATGTTCCTTATGACAATATTTCGAGCGATTTGGACTTTCAAGGTCAAGGTCACTGTGGCTATTTTTAGAAAAACTTTGTCATCGCTCTAGCGACTACATTTCTTCACTAATTTCAATATAACTTCACACAAATGTTCCTTATGACAATACCTCAAACGAGTTCCACTTTCAAGGTCAAGGTCACTGTGGCTATTTTTAGAAAAACTTTGTCAACGCTCTAGCGCTTACATTTCTTCACCGATTTCAATATAACTTCACACAAATGTTCCTTACGACAATATCTCAAGCAATTTCGACTTTCAAGGTCAAGGTCACTGTGGATATTTTTAGAAAAACTTTGTCAACACTCTAGTGACTACATTTCTTCACTGATTTCAATATAACTTCACACAAATGTTCCTTATGACAATACCTCGAGGGAGTTCGACTTTCAAGGTCAAGGTCACTGTGGCTATTTTTAGATAAACTTTGTCATTGCTCTAGGGCTTACATTTTTCACCAATTTCAATATAATTTCACAAAAATGTTCCTTATAACAATATCTCGAGCGATTTTGACTTTCAAGATCAAGGTCACTGTGGCTATTTTTAGAAAAACTTTGCCATCGCTCTAGCACCTACATTTATTGATGGATTTTAATAGAACTTCACACAAATGTTTCTTATGATGACATCTTGAGTTGCTTTGACTTTCAAGGTCATGGCCTCAAGGTCAAGGTCACTGTGGCTATTTTTAGAAAAACTTTGTCATCGCTCTACCGCTTACATTTATTAACAGATTTTAATATAACTTCACACAAAAGATGCTTATGATAATATCTTGAGCAAGAACACTTTTGCGGTCAAGGTCACTATGGCTATTTTTAGAGAAACATTGTCATCACTCTAGCTTTACCTCGTTACCTTGATGTTTGACCTTTTTTTTAAATTTAACATTGGTCATAACTTTCAATTGGTAAGTAGGGCTTTCATATTTCACATGTGCATACTATGTCACAAGACCTTTTCAACAATCCCATATTTTTTGACCTTGTAACCTTGACCTACTTTTTAAGACTTGAACATTGGCCATACCTTTTGATTGCTTAGTGATACTGCTTTCATATTTAACATGTGCTGTCCGGGGGCATCAGTGTTTCACAAACACATCTTGTCAGACTTAGGCTTTGAATTGCTGGCATTTACGGGCAGGCATATGGTTGGGGGCATAATGTTTCACAAACACAATTTTCTGGTTCGACATTACATATTGTTGAAACATGGTAACAGTAACATATGAGGCATGTATGAAACATGGTAACACTAAGATAGGAGGTATCTGATGGCTGAAAAGCATTAGAGATTTTATTTCTTTTCTTAGTAATTCTTACACCTTCCAGATGAACAGATAAGAGGGTTATTGATAATAATTTTTGGATTGTTTCTCCCATTCTCCATAAAACAATGTTTTGGGTGCTCAATAAAACAGCCTGGGCAAGGAAGTGGCAGCCTGGTCAAGGATGTTCAAATGAGTATCAACAATTTAAGTTCTTTTATGGAGAAACAGAGAAATTATTACTATTCCTTCTCACATTGCGGATTCTACCAAGGGTGACCCTATGTCTACCAGCCTGATTATTTTGGAAAATCAAACCAGGAATGCAGCATATGCCAGCCAGTTTTATATGTTAAAATTGTCATGCCATTGGCTGCTTGTCCTCACTATCAACTAATTATTGGAGGAACAGAAGTAAGTCCAAGTATCTGTAACAACAAAATGCATGTAATCAAAATCAGGTAGCATGGTATACTTAAACACCAAGTAATTATTTGACACTTAAGACTGACCAATGCAGTATACAACCAAAATTTCTGACGATATAACTGGAGTGAAAAATGCACCCTGCAGTACACCCAAAACAGCTCTGATAATACAAATGGATTGAAAAATACACCCTGCTGTACACCCAAAACAGCTTGGAAGTACAGCAGAAAGTATGACTTTTATGCTCCAGCTATCGACATGATGCCGGGGAATATACTGTTCGGATCATCCATATGTATGTACGAGAGACTCCGGTTAAGATTTTTAAGTGATTTCAGGGTTCCTATTTTTATAGCAACTTGAAACTTCGTATGAGGATTTATGTCTATGAGTTTTACAGGAATGTACAATAATCAGGTCATCACGACCCATATGTCACGGTCCACTGACTTTGGCTAATGTTGCAAGGTAAAAGTTTTTGTCAGAAGTAGAATTCAGGGTTCCCATTATGTAGCAACTTGAAATTGCTTATGAGGATTCATGTCTATGACTTCATTAGAAATACATGTACATAAGAATCAGGTCCTCAGGACCCATATGTCACCGTCCACTGACTTCAGACTTGGGCAAATTTTGCAAGGTTAAGATTTTTGTAAGAGGTAGATTTCAAAGGTAAGTACAGACGTTTACATACATATATATAATACAAGAGGGCCCACAGGGCCCTGGTTCGCTCACCTGTTTGTCACTGTCTCGAGTACATTCTATTTTTAGCTCTGGTGGCCACCTTGTTCATCAGCAGAGTGATTTTAGCTTTTTGGTAGGGAGTAACCTAGGCAACATTCCTGTGAAGTTTGAATCAAATTGGCCTTAGGGTTTAGGAGGAGTTCACGTTTGAATCAAATTTACAATATGTTTCTATTTTCAGCTCCGGTGGCCATTTTGTTCATCGGAGCTGGATCTTTTAGCCTTTTTGGTAGAGGGTCATCTAAGCAACATTACTTCGAAGTTTGAATGAAATTGGCCCAAGGGTACAGATGGAATTGTCGTTTGAAGATATTTTTATTTTTAGCTCTGGCAGCCATCTTGTTCATTTGAGTGGAATGAGTTTTAACTATTTTGGTAGGGAGCCACCTAGGCAACATTCCGGTGAAGTTTTAAATCCAATTGGCCCAAGGGTTTAGAAGGAGTTCGCATTTGAAGCAAATGTTTTTCTATTTTTAGCTCTTGTGACCATTTGTTAATCGTTTATGCTATTTTCCTAGAGGGTCATCTACACAACATGGTTCAAAAGTGAAAATAAAATAGGTCAAATGTCAAGGAAAAAGGTCAAAGATCATTTTATGTATGAATAGAAAGCCCTTGTCACAAGTAACAT
Source organism: Lucinisca nassula (assembly GCA_963580285.1). Taxonomy (NCBI): domain Eukaryota; kingdom Metazoa; phylum Mollusca; class Bivalvia; order Lucinida; family Lucinidae; genus Lucinisca; species Lucinisca nassula. Next base: position 28,145,187 of record OY757013.1, read on the forward strand.
ACATGCCAAATATGAAGGCTCTATCTCATATGGTTCAAAAGTTATGATAAAGTAGGTCACAGGTCAAGGTCACATGTCAAATCATTATATGAGTGGGAAGCCCTTGACACAAGGAACCTATATGCCAAATATGAAGGCTCTATCTCAAACGGTTCAAAAGTTATGACAAATTAACCTACCGATCTACTTTTTGATTTGACATGACCCATATTCAAACTTAACTGAGATATTGTCAAGATGATCATTCTGAGCAAGTTTAATGGTGATTTGACTAAAACTGTGGCCTCTTAGAGTGTTCAAAACGTTTTTCTGGCCTACTTTTTGACCCGACATGACCCATATTCAAACCTGACCCAGATATTGTCAAGATGATAATTCTGAGCAAGTTTGATGATGATCGGACCAAAACTGGGACCTCTAGTGTGTTCACAAGGTTTTTCAACAATGTGACCTACTGACCTTCTTATTGACCAGACATGACCCATATTCGAAATTACCCGAGACATGGTCAAATGATCATTTTGAGCAAGTTTGATGATGATCGGGCCAAAACTGTGGCCTTAAGTGTGTTCAGAGGGTTTTTCTATGATTTGACCTGCTGGCCTACTTTTTGACCCGACGTGACCCATATTCAAACTTGACCCAGATATTGTCAAGATGATAATTCTGAGCAAGTTTGATGATGATCGGACCAAAACTGGGTCCTCTAGTGTGTTCACAAGGTTTTTCAACAATCTGACCTACTGCCCTTCTTATTGACCAGACATGACCCATATTCGAAATTAACCGAGACATGATCAAATGATCATTTTGAGCAAGTTTGATGATAATCGGACCAAAACTGTGGCCTCAAGTGTGTTCAGAGGGTTTTTCTATGATTTGACCTACTGACCTACTTTTTGACCAGACATGACCCATATTCGATCTTGACTGAGATATTGTCAAGATGATCATTCTGGGCAAGTTTGATGATGATCAGACCAAAACTGTGGCCTCTAGTGTGTTCACAAGGTTTTTCTATGATTTGACATATTGACTTACTTTATGACCCGACATGACCCGTATTCGAACTTGACCGAGATATTGTCAAGATGCTCATGATTTGGCCTACCAGCCTACATTGTTACCCGACATGACCCATATTCGAACGTGACCAAGATACTATCAAGATGCTCATTCTGAGCAAGTTTGATGATGATTGGACCAAACCTGTGGCCTCTAGTGTGTTCACAAGGTTTTTCTATGATTTGACCTACTGACCTACTTTATGACCCGACATGACCCGTATTCGAACTTGACCGAGATATTGTCAAGATGATCATTCTGGGAAAGTTTTATGATGATCGAACCTAAACTGTGGCCTCTAAAGTGTTCAGAAGGTTTTTTCTCTGATTTGACCTACTGACCTACTTTTTGACCCAACATGACCCATATTCGAATTTGACTGAGACATTGTCAAGATGATCATTCTGGGAAAGTTTGATGATGATTGGACCAAAACTGTGGCCTCTAGTGTATTCACAAGGTTTTTCTATGATTTGACCTACCAACCTACATTGTGACCCGACATGACCCATATTCGAACGTGACCAAGATATTATCAAGATGCTCATTCTGAGCAAGTTTGATGATGAATGGACTCAACCTGTGGCCTCTAGTGTGTTCAGAAGGTTTTTCTATGATTTGACCTACTGACCTACTTTTTGACCCAACAACCCATATTCGAAGTTGACTGAGATATTGTCAAGATGATCATTCTGGGCAAGTTTGATGATGATCAGACCAAAACCGTGGCCTCTAGTGTCTTCACAAGGTTTTTCTCTGAATTGACATACTGACCTACTTTTGACCCGACATGACTCATATTCTAACTTGACTGAGATATTGTCAAGATAATCATTCTGAGCAAGTTTGATGATTATCGGACAAAAACTGTAGCCTCTAGTGTATTCACAAGGTTTTTCTATGATTTGACCTACTTTGTGGCCTGACATGTCCCATATTCAAACTTGTCCCAGATATTGTCAAGACGATCATTCTGAGCATGATTGATGATGATCGCACCAAAACTGTGGCCCCTAGAGGGTTCACAAGGTTTTTCTATGATGTGACCTACTGATCTACTTTTTGATCTGGCATAACCCATATTCAGACTTGACCGAGTTATTGTCAAGAGGATCATTCTGAGCAAGTTTGATGGCGATCGGTCCAAAACTTTGGCCTCTAGAGTGTTCAAAAGGGTTTTCTTTGATTTGACCTACTGACCTACTTTTTGACCTGCCATGACCCATATTCGAACTTGACCGAGATATTGTCATGATTATCATTCTGACCAAGTTATATGATGATTGGCCCAAAACTCTGATCTCTAGTGTGTTCACAAGAATAGTTTACGGACGGACGCACGGACGCATGACGGACAAAAAGTGATCCCAAAAGCTCACCTTGTCACTATGTGACAGGTGAGCTAAAAAGCTGTTCTGAGGGTAATAAGATCTGTTCTAAGTGGGGATATGTTTTGAAATAAAATGCTTCTAATGTGGGCGGATATACAGAAAATTGCTGTTGTTCTATAGGGGGGTTGGCAAATTCAAAAGTGGGGTCCCCCACCAGGTGGTATCTTTTAATGGAATAGCCCTGAGCTAATAACTTGTTGATATTGAGTGACATCAGCACACTTGTTTCCATGGATTTCAGCATTAATTTCTTATCAGTCAATATTATATAGCTACATGTATACAATATTAACTCAACATGCACCTAGGCCGGTCAGTGCTTGAAGAAATAGATTAGTCTGCATGATGCTTCCCAGCAACACTGAAACTAAGTGGTGGGAGTCGGACCATTCCTTAAACCCTAGCTGTTACTTTGGGTGGTAGGTCTTGAGGTGTCACTTCATCTCAATATCATGTAAAAGTCCCACAAAGTTGGTAGCAACGTCTTCAAAATGACCTAAAAACAAAAATAACTCCACATACCTGAGAACATAGGAATCCATATCATCATTACTATCTTGGCTTATAATTTCACATTTCACCAGCTTCAGCAGCTCATCCCATTTGGCCCTAAAAATAAAACAAAACTCCTTATCTGGAGGTTTTCTCTCTGTGTTTACCACAATTATCCAACGCTATAATGGCCCTGGATCCCTCACCTGACCCTTATTGTACAGATAAAATGATAGGTAATAATTATATGCAAACACCCGAGCAAACAACCGAGCAATCACCTCGACACGTTTTTCACACATCGATGACGATCAAAGGTGTGCCAACGCATGTGATTCTGACTGTCAATATAATACCACGCAAGCAGAAAACGGGACATCCTTAGTTTTCAATAAACACAGAAAGCTGTTTCAGCTAAGGAGGCGGAGCAAACTTTTTACAAACCGCTAAAAGTGGGCGGGTTTATACGTCACGGTAAAGATTTTTGGCCGTACAGAGAAATTTTCAGGAGTCCGCGGGAAGCCTTTGATGTTTAATTTGGGTGTCCGGAAGCGATTTCAGGACGTAATATACGCTGTACGTCCGCCTAACAGAAGCCCTGTTTAGCTCATCAGAGCCAATTCTCTTCGGGAGCTTATAAGATATGCAATGGACCGTCGTGGTCGAGACTTTGTATATGTAGGCCATTTTGTATTAGCCTAAACAAACATGACAGCAAAGATGGGTGCGTACAAATGTGATAGCAACTACCGTATTCGCCCTAATTACCGCACCGTGCCCTTAGTTTTTTCAAAATCATGTAAAAAAAATCAGGGTGAAAAATCTACCTAATTAGCGCACACTTGATACGAAAACGATTGCTTCCGAGATGATGCATACTGATATTTAATGGGACAGAAAGAGATACTTAAGCATTGCCTTCACTATTGAAGAAATAATGGTAAGTTTTATAGATTTTCTGTGAGAGCTTCAAGGGGAGGTTACTGTAAAGTGTGCGCTTATGCATTTCCTTTTCAAAAATAGCTTTGATGTGCGCTTATAGGAGCATGTGCGGTTATTAGGGTGAATACGATATGTGCCAGAGTTCTGCCCGTGGGCTAATTGAAGATTAACCCAAAATGTTTGCTAACGGCGAGGCAATTTTTTTTTAGCTCACCAAAGCCGAAGGCTCCTCGGGAGCTTAAAGAATATGCAATGGTCTAACGTGGTCGAGACTTTGTATATGTAGGCCATTTTGTATTATTTGTTTGTTTGTTTGATTTGAGGTTTAACGTCCCCGTCAACACTGTAAAGGTCATTTTGGAGACGTTGCTTCCAATTTTGTGGGACTTTTACCCGACATTGAGATGAAATGACATCTCAAGCCCTGTCGCCCAATGCGACCAATAGGGTTTATTAGCATGGACGGTCTGCCTAACACCGCGGTTCCTGACAGGCTTGGATCCCCTAAGCGGTTTACCAGTACTAGTGTGTGGGCCGGATTCAGCTCTGCGTGGAAGCATCATGCAGCCCATATATTTCTTCAAGCCCCTATGGGCGGGGGCCACCATTTTGTATTAGCCTGTACAAATATGGGCCATACAAATAGGATAGCAAGTATGTGCCAGAGCTCTGCCTGTGGGCCTCTTTTTTGTGTGAATTGATTGATTGATTTGAAGTTTAACACCCGTAAAATTTTGTGGGACTTTTACCCGACATAGAGATGAAATGACATCTCCAGCCCTGTCGCCGAATGAAACCAATAGGATTTATATGCATGGATGGTCCGACTCGCACCGCTTTGCCTGGGCAGGCTTAGATACTCTTAGCGGTTTACCAATACGCATGTGCGGTCGGATTCAGCTCTGCGTGGAAGCATCATGCAGCCTATTTATTTCTTCAAGCCCCGATGGGCAGGGGCCGTTTTTGTGTGAAAGCTTATACTTTTTATGGGCCGTTTATTTTTTTTACAGAATTGTTATACTTTTTGTTACTGGTGACAACATACAACACTGAAAGCTTATACTTGTTGCTGCGTACAGATATGAAGGTCAACCTGCATTATAAGTAGATAGGTGTGACGTCACTTCCGCTGAGGTCCGCCATTTTCAGAGGTGTAAACAAAGGTATTCTGCTATATGGCCTTACCAAATGTGCACAAGAAATATTTTAAATCCGTCTCATACCTCTGGCAAAAACTTACTCTATATTATTGTTCCGTATATTTCCTTTTATTTCTAATGGTTTTCTATAAAATAATCAGACACATTTTGCTTTAAAAACTGTTTAAAAATGATCAAATTTTAGCGATAAAAACCGAAGCTTTCACCTCCACCAAATGAGAAAAATGGCAGGAAAGATAGCCGTTCTTTGTTTCTTTTTACTGAAGAGTTCCCTGCCGACTGTCCTTATGGGTAAACTATACTTCCGTGTTAAACCCAACAAAAGCCCCCCCCCCCCCCCCGCCCATAGGGGCTTGAAGAAATATATGGGCTGCATGATGCTTCCATGCACAGCTGAATCCGGCCCGCGCACTAGTACTGGTAAACCGCTTTGAGGATCTAAGCCTGTCCAGTCACCGCGGTGCGAGGCGGACTGTCCACGCTAATAAACCCTATATTGGTTTCATTGGGCGACAGGGGGTAACAAGACGTTTCGCCCCCAAGACGTTTCCACCCTGGTCGTTTCCCCCCTAGTCGTTTCGCCTCCTTTTTTGGCCCCTAGTCGTTTCGCCCCCTAACCCTAGTCATTTCGCCCCCAAAACCCTAGTCGTTTCGCCCCCAAAACCCTAGTCGTTTTGCTCCCAAACTATTTTCCTATATTTTATATATAAGATATTCATATAAGAGAAAGATAGAAAGACAAGAGAGAAGAACTGTTCTTTGAGCGAAAATGTTAATTAGGAATAATAACTATTACCTGTTTTGATCAATACCGTTAACCACATTGTTTATTTGATACGACACATATTCACGCAATGAGGTGTGAAAACATGCGCTCATTGCATAGCTAAACGTCTTTAATTATCGCTTAAGCACCTTTACCAGTTTCGTTTTAAATTGGTCGGTTGGTTCGTTAACAGAATCGGTCAGTAATACATTGTTGAAAATTGCCACAAATGCTGTCTACGCAACGTCGCATCAACGCCGATGCAACGTTATAAAGTTGCATCGGTGTTGATACGACATTGCATACACATTGTTTTCCCACTATAGGTAATACATGGCTGATTATTGCTACAAATGTCGTCTATGCAACGACGAGTCAACGTCGATGCAACGTAATAAGGTCGATCCCTTTCATCAAGGTTCTGTTAGCAATCTGTATACCCTGATCAGATTTGTGGCGTCCGACCCAGTAATTCCAGATTTGTAAACAAATAGAGCAGACCCTGATCAGGGAACACGGTTTGCTTGATACATTCAAGTACAGCTTCTTCACTAGGACTATACCCGATTAGAATTCTTTCCCAGCATCTGTTGCTGAGGCCCCTGACTTGGTATCCTTCAAGCAGGGGCCGTCCACCCTGTCCGTTTTTTTAACAGCTAGGTAGTGGCCGGTCTGTAAGTGAAGTCTGAGGGATTTTTTAACCTGTGCCGGTTGGGCGACCCAGGGGAGCTACTGTAGTCAGAGAGGTCTGGTTTCCAATGATGACTTGAAAAAGCAGGCTGGAATCTAATTATCTTTCCTTTCTTTTCTTTCTTGTCTATCCACTATATATATAATTCTCTTTCTTTCCTATTTTTCCCCCACTTTCTCTTTTTCACCCGCCACCAGACACATAATGTTCAAGTATGAATGAAGTCTCTTAACGAACAGATACACTACTTAGGTTGACGTGACAGGGCGATGATGCTACTCCTCTTGGCTTTCTGCTGTTGGTATTTCTGATTGGGTCTGTTGCTTCACGTCTGTGTTTCTTTCCTTTTGGTGTCTCTGGTGGGAGCTGTGGGTTACTTGTATCGATTCCTGATCATTGCCTCTACTTCTAATTCCTCTAATAAAAGTTCAACAGTGAAACTTAGTCTTACAGTGAAAAGTGGGGGAAACAACTAGGGGGTCGAAACGACTAGGGGGGGCGAAACGACTGGGGGGAAACGACCAGGGAGGAAACGTCTTGGGGGCGAAACGACTAGGAGAGGAAATGGTTTGGGGGCGAAACGTCCCGGAATCAGACAGGGCTTGAGATGTCATTTCATCTCAATGTCGGGTAAAAGTCACACAAAATTGGAAGCAACGTCTCCAAAATGACCTTTACAGTGTTGACGGGGACGTTAAACCTCAAATCAACCAACCAACCTAAACCCAACAACTATATGTCTACACCCATAGGCGTAGACAAAAATCTCACGAAAACTAATTACATACACGACAGAGAAGCAGGCATGAGACTGGAGGATGGCTGAAAAAATCTGAAACCTGAGAGAAAAAATCTGAAACCCCTATCACCCCTTCCAACAATCAGGTCTAGTAAAGATATAAATTTATAGATACTCTATGAAATCATAAAGTATCTATAATTACACAGATAAATGTATCTATGAATACACAGATGTATATGGTATTTTCTCTAGGTACAACGTATGATCAAAAATCGCATTCCGGTTTACCATATTCGATATTCGTTATGTTTCGAAGAACATGAACTTTTCACGGAATTTCGCTCGTAACGTGTATTTTTGGGCAGAACCTGCGATAAAAATAACAGTTGTTGAAGAATTTTTGTGTTTTACCTACTTTTTATCGAAAATAGATCATCAAGAGAGGTAAAATTCAGGTAAGTGATTTGTCGAAGTTTTCTTTGATTAGATAAGCCGCCATTTTGAATACAGATAGACTGTGTCACAGTTTTTTTCGCTGCTGCGGCTGAACTGGGCCATACAAGTTGCAGCTTTCATAGAAAACTTTTTCCCCTCAATGACAAAACAAATACTGTCTGAACAAGTCATAGTCAGTTAATGTTTACAAGATGAAATTTCATCCTATACTTGAATAGTTCAGCACATGGATGAAAATAATACCAAAGTATTGTGACATTGAGCAAGGAACTTCAATCGACATTGCTTAAAAAATAAAGTACTGGATTCCACCCAGGAAGTCTTGCTCGTAGTGCTCAATTGTGAGTGAGTAGCAGTAACAGGAGAAAGGAAAGGGGGGGGGGGGGGGGAGGGGGGGGGAGGGGGGGGGGGCGGACACAGACGGTGTATATTACATACACGCCAGTTTAGCAGGATTAAAACCTACACAGTAATTATGTAATTGCCGGGCTCGAATCCAGCATCCGGAGGTGATGTGTGTCCTTGGACAAGACATGTCATGTCAGTCCCCCACTCCCCCCCATGTGCAATGGATAGGAGCGGTATAAAACACCACTGCATTTCTCTCGCGCGCGTGATAAATACCGGAATTAGGGTTTGAGAGCGATTTCACAAGCTTGAAGCATTCATGGCAATCGAAATGAAACAAATGAGTATAAAGTAAATACTGACAGTAACATATTATATATATAAAGATAACAGCTGGGGACCAAGGACAGTACCCTGTACACAGAGGCCCAATATAATTTTTATCAATGGTCATTAACCCGCTGCTGTCTGTAACATTAAAATGGCCGGTGGTTGATTTAAAGGATTTGAATAAATAAAAATGTGGTATACCGACTTAACGGGACTAAATATCAAATTATTATTTATTTACAGCACAGCAGGCACACGGCAACGTCAAATCAACGTCTATGCAACGTTATGATGTTGAGCTAACGTAGATCTCACGAAGCATAAACCTCATGACGTTGTATCGACGTCGATATGACGTCACATTCTCGCAACGTACATGCTGGCAGTAATGTTAATTGTTTTGAAACATTTTCAGAAAATGCCTCCTAAGAAGTACTGCTCATGTAAAGGCCACAACGCCGTCGTAAAGGCTGACGATAAATCTGCGGTTATGAACATAGAGTCCAGTAAACGATTTCGGAAGCCTGTTTTAGAGTACCTTATTTCTGAGGGACTGCTCGAAAAGCATCACAAATATCTTTGTAATGACTGTTACGAATATGGTATTTCAAAATGAGACTGAAATGAATGAATAATTGAATGAAGTGTTGCCTGGGTAGATGGAAGGACGGACAAACGCACGGTTAAATATATTGAGCATATGCGGAACACGATACCTCAGTGTTATGTGCACTTGCCCACTTGCCGCAAGAGGCCCAGCAGTGCTGATAATATTTCGAATTCTGAAAAAAGCTCCATTGGCATCGTTTGCATGAAGAATGTCATAAAGTGCACCATCTTCGGATCAAGACGTTAACTGGAGGCTCCCATTACTCGCAGGTGTTCATTACATACACTCCAGGTTTTGCATGATGAAAGCCCACACAATAATCATAATCACGGTAGGGTTCTTTAACCTGCACAGGGGATGGTTCTTCCTGCCCAGGGAGCCTCCAGTTAACTCCCCGATCCGAAGGACGGTGCACTATATGACAGTCATCCCTGCAAATGATGCCAATTTGAGCGTGTTCGCACACCGAAATTTTATCGACGCTGCCGGGGATCTAACCCGGGACCTCTACCATCAGATGCAAGTGAACTTACCACTGTGCTATCACATTCCTTAAATTTTTACGCGTATCCAACATTATATTTGTAAACAGAAATACGATATTTACCTCAGTAAACCACAGTTTTACTGCATGAAAGTGGGGTTCAAGGGAGTGTGACGTAAAAAAGGCGTATTTTCGTGATGCAGGGCGAAACAACTCATGGGCGAAACGACTCGAGGGCGAAATGACCCGTGTCCCTCGCACCCCCATCCTTGTGTACGGCGGTCTTAAAGTGTGTGTTTGCATATACATAAGTGAACATCAGTTGTTGTGTTAATGTTTATAAAGGCGTATGTTTGTTCCTGCGTAGGCATAAAAACTTTGGGATCTGGTGCATATATAAAAAAGGGGGAGATATATTATTCAAAAGAAAGCCTGTAAGAGACTAAAACCGCTGTTTGGTGTGTTTTAAATGCACAAATTTGTTGGCTACAAATTAAAGAAAAATCTTCAGTTATGTTATTTTTAGTAAAAGTTTTTACTTGTTCAGGATAAATTACGATACTTATAGTACTTTGATGATTTTGGATATTTCAGAATCAGCTGCTGAACCAGTCTAATTGAAAAGATCACATGATCACAGCGGCATCCAAAATGGCAGATGTGAGTGCAGCGACAAAATTACATGAAGGTTTTTAGCTTTTTTTTTCAGAAAATTGGAAAATTCAGGGTATGCAGCGGTTCAAAATTAGATAAAACTGTAGGGTTTTCCAAAAAATATACATTCTGTGAAACTAGCGAAAGCTGCTAAATATTTCTTACCTCCGACATGTTGTTGTTTGCAAAACTCGAGTTGCGATTTTATGCGAGCACGAAATGAACGGAATATTTATGTGGCACTCTGTGTATTTATAGATATATTTATCTGTGTATTTATAGATATCGTCCTACCATTTGTTTCGACGCACATTCAATTCGACGCCATTTTTGTTTACATCTCTTTCTCGCGCTCACGCACATCTTTTGATGACGTCACGTTTATTTTCCGTCAATAAACAGAAGGGGATTTCCCTGTGATCAATCATGTGGAAAGTAAAGGATCCAAAGGTAAGAAAATGCTATTTTTATTTTTACCTTGTTGGTTTTTCATTAAATTCTTATGTCACTTTATCTCCCATCTAAAAGTCCATTAAAAACTGAGTTAATTAATTTTCAGAAACCAAAGTTGTGTCTCGTCTGTTTCAATGGCATCCACTGGAAAGGTCACATGACCAATCATGTGACTAGATGTTGTGTCATACAAAATATCACTGTAGTGCATACCGGTATGCGTTATACAAAATGAGCGAGCAGTTGATAACATTCAACTGACTGATTTAATGAATGAATAGCTTGATGATAAACAATATCAACATGCTCTACTTATCTGTATACAATGTGTATATTTTCTTTATTGTTTTTTATTTCAGGCCTCTAAAATACAATACAGACAGTATTCGCCGACATCTATGACCAATGCCATCCTCAAAGTGAGAGAAACCGATGCACGGATAAGAACTACAGCCAGACAGTTTGGGTTGCCAGAATCATCCCTAAGACATAAGCTGAGTGGACGTGTAAGCGAGGAGGCAGTAAGATCGGGACCACCGCCACTGTTTTCCCAGGAAGAAGAGGCACGTCTGGCAGATCATCTGAAATTCACAGCATCTGTTGGCTATGGCTATAGCAGGTAGGTAAATCGGTGCTTGTTTATAATCCTGATACCGACAGATGCGTTTTCTCCTTTACTTTGTTCGTAGTTCAACAGCAGTAAATTTGTTAAGTATGGAAATATACATGACATACAAACAATTCATGTAATGCAACAAACTCAAAATAGTTCTTTTATCGTTTCAGGTCTGAGGTGCTGGAAACAGCGACCGAGTATGCCATCTGGTTGGGACACAGAAATAAGGAGCACCCCTTGAGTTTCCAGTGGTACGCTGATTACATGGCAAGGTGGCCAGAGCTGAAGGTGTTAAAGCCGAGGGGTTTGGAGATGCAAAGAGCTAAGGCAACAACTCTTGACTGTGTCACAAACTATTACAATGAACTGAACCAAATACTTACTAAATACAATTTACACGATAAGCCTGAAAGAATATATAATGTAGATGAAAAGGGTCTGTCAACATCCCATAAGGCACCTAGTATAGTGGCTGCAGTGGGGACAAAACCCTCTGCAGTTACATCTAATTCAAGAATTTTGGTAACTGTTCTTGGTTGTGGGAATGCTCTAGGATACCAAGTACCCCCTTACTTTGTATTTCCCGGGGCTCGAATGAGACAGGAATTACTTGAGGGCAAAACTCCTGGGGCTGACGGGGATGTAAGTGACTCGGGCTGGAGCAATAGCGAGGTTTTTAGGGGATATGTGGAGAATCATTTACTCAAATACTTACCCCAGAGAAATTCTAGTAGCCCAGTCCTTCTGCTTTATGATGGTCACAAATCGCATATTAATCTAGGTATTATTGAATGGGCCAAGCAGGAGAATATTATTTTATTTATATTGCCAGCTCACACAAGCCATGTGCTTCAGCCCCTAGATGTTGGTTGTTTTGGCCCGTTTGAGAAGGTCTTTAATAATATGTCACACAAATTTATGCGTGAGAATTGTGGCCAATCAATAACAAGGTACAACATCTGTGCAATCGGCTGTCAAGCTTACGTCAAAGCTCTCTCCCCTGATAATCTGCAATCTAGTTTCAGAAAATCAGGTATTTACCCATTTGACCCCAATGCAGTAGATCCCTGCCATTTCAAGCCAGCTGAGGTACTGGAGCAGGAAGAATCTTGCTGCCCTGAGACTGAGGCGGGGGTCTCCCAGGTAGAGGTTAATGAGACAGTAGTTCCTGGCGTACCTGTATCTGAACAAGAAGCTGCAGAAATGGTAAGTGAGCCACATTCACCAAAAGAGTTCTTTATTAATAAAGAGAAAACATTAACTACAAAAAAGCAGAAAACTAAAAAGAGAAAGTACTTAAGTACAATAGTAAGTGGTAAGGCTGTGACACAAGAGAAGACAGTCAGTGCTATTAAAGAACATGAGGCAAGTAGGAAAAAGCCAATCAAAGCCACAAAAGGTAAGTTGAAAGCACATACAGAAGGCAGGTCTAAAGCAACAGATGTCAAATCTTCTAAAGGTAAGAAAAAACAAAAGTCCAAGCACACTACCATATATGAATCTACCCCCGGTCCTTCTGGTCTGTGTAACCCTACTGGAGAAGGTATAAATGTAGAAAGTCAATCATCTGATGAGGAAATTCCTGATGAGGATAAATGCTGTGTTTGTCGAAAATACACTCCAGACGCAGTTAGGAACAGCGTGTCCATAGTTTTCCCAAAGTGGGTTCAGTGTGACAATTGCCCCCATTGGACCCATTTGATTTACTGCACCAAGGTTAGGGTCATAAGGCGGGGTGATAGCTTTTTTTGTTGTCATTGTTCTCATGAAGAATAAACATTAGCAATACTACAGTTAAAAGATCAATCTTGTGGATACAAACACTTCAAAGTAGAATTCAATGTGTGTTCCTCTTTTTCATGACAGAAACTGAAACTGAAGCATAAAATAAAAATAATATATATATGAATAAAAGCAGTTTTGTTATATGTTGTCAATGTTTGCCAATTTTCAGTTTGCTCTCAATTTCTGTTTCCTTCTTGCAGCGGACCTCATACACAACAGTGGCAGCAATAAGAGGCCAACCAATCAAACGCGTCGTTTCATATGTTTGTAAACAAAAATGGCGGCGGAGTGAGTAACGTTATTTTTGCCAATAATTTTGCCAGGTAAGTCGAAATTAATTTGCTTTACTGTTATACAGCGATGATGCTGAGACTCATATATTTTCTAGAGTATCTGTTCATGTTCTGGGTTTGTTCTGAAGAATGACATGGCTCGTATCCTGCATAAGTGCGTCGAAACCCATGTGTCCAGGATACTTTATGATTTCATAGAGTATCTATAAATTTATATCTTTACTAGACCTGACAATGTCATTTTTACAACTTTCAGACAAAAACAAGTAACTTTGAAAAACACATTTTAAAACCCCAAAATCTGAAATCTGCAAAAATCTGAAAAGTCTCATGCCTGGAGAAGTAAATTTGACATGGTGTTCAGAAAAATACATATATCGGTATACCTACTTTGGAATACTTCTTAAATTCTTTGACCCTTTCCCGTTTACAGAACTAAACCAAACTTCAAGCAGTTTTTCAGTGCCTTCGAAAAAGTTCGGCTCACCACAGGAGGCCATAGTTGTACTTCTTTGGGAACGCCAGTCACATTTGGCCGGTCAGTCTGGTTACCCCAGGACACCGAAAGACATGGTCGCGGGACGTTTCGGTCCCGAGTCGTTTCGGCCGGGTTCGGACCACTTGTGTGGGTAGGTCGTTTCGAACAAACTGGTTGGTCGTTTTTTCTCACCATTTCAAAGCATTGCGTTGTAATATTGAATTTCAGAGATCAACCTGTGCTATTGCTATCTGTTCTGTTGTTCTGTTGTGACGTAGAGTTCCCCCGTTGACTTGTCGGGGCACCCCGTATTTCAATACGGGTAACTATATGAGCTCTTTATATATATTGTGCTGGTGAAGGTTATATATACAGTTTGTGCAGTTCAAATATTTATGTACACACTCGCCATGCTTATATATTTAAGCATATTTAAAGAAAAGAAGTTTTTTTTTTTTTTTTTTTTTTTTAACTCTTATTTCATATTTAAGTGTTTTTACTATAGGGCTTAGTTGTGCTCATGGAGCTGATGCATGTCTTAATTTTTTACCTCAATTTTAATTTTTCAATTTAAGTGTAATATAACATAATTAATTCTTAATGTGCATTACTTTCCTTTTACAGCTGCTTTATAACTGTTGTTTTACCCTTGTTGATTTTTATTACTTGTTCTGTCGGAAAATAGCTATTACAGCTAATGTTATCTGTTGTATATAACCGACGTAAAATAAAGTTTCTTGTATCTTGTATCTTGTATGCGGCGTTAACACTGTGATATCTGTTTAAGTTTTGCAACTCTCTTTCGATGAATCTGCTCTATGAATTATCTGGAGTACAGTTCTGTAAGAAGAATATCGTCGTTACTGGTCACATAAACTGAAGCATCCAATCTGAGCTGAGTAAACACTTCTGGGTCTGTTAGGTTCACGTCTTTTGCGTCTCTTAAGGCTGAATTCTCCTGTAGTTTTTCTTTATAGGCTTCCCTTTCAGGACCAAAAACTGAGCATTCTGCTATGAAGTGATGCCGAGTTTCTGGAGCAGCTAAAAACTTTGCTCGTTCCGTTATGAATAGCACAGAAGCCACAGAGAGCTCATTTGAACAGCGAAGGTTCGTATAAAAATTATTGGAGCAGATTTGCCGTTTTCTATCCTCAGTATATGTGGATAGAAAAGCACAGAAGCCATAGAGGGCTCCTTTGAACAGCGAATAATGTGATCACAACGACAGCATATAAAATTGTTGGAGAAGATTTGCTTTTTTTTTCGCAAATTACAACATAGAAGTGGAGGCAATGATCAGGAATCGATACAATAAACCTACAGCTCCCATCAGAGACACCAAAGGGAACGAAACACAAATCGAATTAGACTTTCTCAAAAAGTTGGTAGCCCAGTAGATCAAAGTAGAAGTAAAACAAAGATCAGGCATCGATACAATTAACTTACTCCACCCATTAAAAGACACCAAAGAAACACAAACATGAAGCGACCAGGCCATAATGGAAACCTAAACAAAGGAAGGCCATAAGGACAGTTACTTTCCCACAAAATGGCCAAATGGCCATCCAAAATAAAAAGACACAAGTGATACACACAGTTAGTAACAAACAACAACATAAATAAACCGCCACAGAAGAACCGCCTTGGAACGGTCAGTGGAAAGAATTCCACTGGGGGGCTTAAATCGATTTTTCATGGCCACAATCCTCGCCCTTACCTCTGTCACGGTATACACTAATTTTGTTTAGTCCGCATGAAGGCTTCCTAACTCATCAGTGTAACATCTCCGAGAACATACAAATAAAAAACTACAGAGATGAAACAAGGTTGAGGACTCGACAGCATACAATAACAGAATTGCCGGAGCAAAAGAAAACCAACAGTTAGACTCCGAGGGGCCCGACCAAAGACGGAGCATCAAACCTGGCTTAGAAGTCGTCAGTATATATATAGGTCGTCCAGCTGCACCAATCGAGGATTTTACAATATTTTCCGGAACACCCCATTCTCCCAGTCAACTCCTTTATATACCAAAACATACCTAACCTCAATCCACAGTCAGGGCTTGAAAAAGTAAGGGCGAAACGACAAAGCAAATCAATGTGAAACGACACTCGGGCGAAACGACCCAGGATTCAGGTAAACCCAACACTTGCCCCTGGGGCAAAAGTTTGGTACATAATTGTACTTTTTAAGTTAAAAAAAATCATCTGAAATTTAGGGTGTCCTCCGGTGTCCTGGGATAATGAGTCTCACCCGTGGGTGTCACTCTGATCCCCGCAAGACACCACATGACACCACAATACACTGCAGGACACCGCAAGACACCTTTATTTACTATATTTTTATACATTTTAACTTCATAATATCTCTGTCATTACTGAACATATTTACTTGAAACTCGAACTAGTTGTTCATTATGAAAAGGGGAACTCTTTCAAATAGGTGAGGTAACCCTCAAAATATTTTTGGCACAGTTATGCCCTTTTTGAAATCGTTCAGTGGCTCTATCGCGCAATTTCCAATGCTTTACCATATGACATTGATTCATACTGAGACGAAACCGTACCATATCGACTAACTATGTAGTATTACTAATTATTACTAATGACCATGAAAAGTACTGTCAAAGATATAAAAACTCAATAATACACATTTTAGTACGTCGAAGCAGACGACAACGCCAGAGCTATGACAATGCCTCGTTGTTTTTGTGAAATTCGGCTCATTAGTTAGCTTGCTATGGCAAGTTAGAGTTTCCATAGACTTATAATGGGGAAAATTGAAAAATGGCATTTACTGCCAAGCCGCTGCAGATATTTTGACAAAACTTTCATAGAAATATTCTAACAAAACATCAAACCGCATCACACAGATACCGACTCAGTTCATTTTCTGTGTACAGGGGGGGGGGGGGGGGGCGGGTTAAAATAGAAGTAGAATTACACCACTCTAAATCCCACTTTTATAGAGAAAGTGGGGGTTTACGGGGGTATACATTATTTTTGTCTTATTCCTCCTCCAAGACATAGGTTGTGGTTACCCGTTAGAACGGCCTCAATCGAGCGGTTTTAACGAGCACCGACAAAAAGGAAAATGTCACGGATTTTCGTCAGAAAATAAGCCAGTTTGGGAGATGTGAAAAATGTTATATATCGCACAGGTATGTTATCATAATGGGAAAGAAAGAAAGAAAAAAAGAAGAAAATAAATACCTTGCAGATATGTGTGAATGGTTATTTGAGATCTAATTTAGACAAACGGTAACATCCTTATGCTACATTACGCATCATTATGAAAGAAAGAAAGAAAGGACATCACTTGAACAACTCCATGAAATGAAAAGTAGAAGTAAAACAAAGATCAGGAATCGATACAATTAACTTACTCCACCAATCAAAGACACCAAAGGGAAAGAAACACAAACATTAAGCGACTAGACCATAATGGAAAGTAGAAGTAAAACAAAGATCAGGAATTGATACAATTAACTTACTCCACCCATAAAAGACACCAAAGGGAAAGAAATACAAACATTAAGCGACAAGACCATAATGGAAACCTAAACAAAGGAAGGCCATAAGGACAGTTACTTTCCCACAAAATGGCCATATGGTCATCCAAAATAAAAAGACAAAAGTGATACACACACTAAGTAACAAACAACAACATAAATAAATCGCCACAGAAGAGCCGCCTTGGAACGGTCAGTGGAAGATTTCCACTGGGGGGCTTAAATCGATTTTACGTGGCCACAATCCTCGCCCTTACTTCCGTCGCGATTAAGACAAATAATTTGTTCAGATTTTTGTGTTCACGGAGATGTTGCACTGATGAGTTAGGAGGCCTTCATGCGGACTGAACAAATTATTTGTCTAAATCGCGACGGAAGTAAGGGCGAGGATTGTGGCCACGTAAAATCGATTTAAGCCCCCCAGTGGAAATCATTCCACTGACCGTTCCAAGGCGGTTCTTCTGTGGCGGTTTATTTATGGTGTTGTTTGTTACTTACTGTGTGTATCACTTGTGTCTTTTAATTTTGGATGGCCATTTTGTGGGAAAGTAGCTGTCCTTATGGCCTTCCTTTGTTTAGGTTTCCATTATGGTCTGGTCGCTTAATGTTTGTGTTTCTTTCCCTTTGGTGTCTTTGATGGGTGGAGTAAGTAATTGTATCGACTCCTGATCTTTGTCCTATGAAATTCTTGAGGCCTTCATGCGGACTGAACAAATTATTTGTCTATATCGCGGCGGAAGTAAGGGCGAGAATTGTGGCCACATAAAATCGATTTAAGCCCCCCAGTGGAAATCATTCCACTGACCGTTCCAAGGCGGTTCTTCTGTGGCGGTTTATTTATGGTGTTGTTTGTTACTTACTGTGTGTATCACTTGTGTCTTTTGGTTTTGGATGGCCATATGACCATTTTGTGGGAAAGTAACTGTCCATATGGCCTTCCTTTGTTTAGGTTTCCATTATGGTCTGGTCGCTTAATGTTTGTATTTCTTTCCCTTTGGTGTCTTTTATGGATGGAGTAAGTTAATTGTATCAATTCCTGATCTTTGTTTTACTTCTACTTTACTCATTCTACGATAATGCTCGTTCAATCCAGTTTTAAGCATGCGGTTAGTTTGACCGACGTACTGCATATTACAGTTTGCAGCACGTCAAGTAATTAGATAAATTAAATCTGTAGACTGTCATGTCAAATCAGACATGTTAACTACAGAGAAGCGTCTACCGTTTACAGATTAAGTAACGGTAGACGCAGTGCTTAAGTGCGAACAACATCTGCACCTCTTGGCATTGCACTTAGAAATACTAGGATACATTCCACTTCTTTTCCACGGATTAGTATATTTTCGAAGGATGGGCGATTTGAGAGGAGATAGTCTTATACGAAGACTACTCCCAAAAACATTGGTATTGCCTGCTCCTTTGAGATTAACTGAAGATACAGAAGACAAATTTAAGGGTCTAACCAATACCGAAGGCAACATAGTTTTAAAGTTCTTAATAGAATTGGGAATCCGTACAGAAGAAGCAGAGTGTAACCTAAGGGGTGATATTGATATTTTAAATGTATTTGTAAATAAAAATCAAAAATGAGTTCCTTTAAGAGCAATGAAAACATTCATAAGAAAGAAGATGGATCATACTACGTAGTTTCGGCTAATAAAGCCTCATCAGTGACCCTAATGATCCGGCAAAGAAAGCCAGAGGAAACATACTGCAATTTTGCGAATTTCGAATAGGCAGTCGATTCAAAGACTGATATAAATCAAAATGGGGTCCAAATAATTAAAAACCTGTCTAGAATATGAGTCTAAACCAATAATTATTATTTTTTTCTGATTTCTCAGAATATTCACGCTGATCTCAAAGGACCAAAAGTAAAATATAAACTGCACTATGGTTGATGTACGGGGAGACGTTTTACGGCCGCCACACGGCACAACACCAGCTGCAGTGAAGGCAAATAAAAATCAAAAATGAGTTCCTTTAAGAGCAATGAAAACATTCATAAGAAAGAAGATGGATCATACTACGTAATACTCATTTTGGTTAATAAGGTTGTGATAGCGTCAAAACCAAAGCGATGTTCATACCGGTTATTAAATAAATAAATAAAACAGCATATAAAATAACTGAAGAAGATTCCTTCGAATAGAAGGAAGGTACAACAAAAGCCCACAAAACATCCTAGTCTACTTAAAGTACAGGGATGTCAAACAAGCAGTTGTTATACAACGAGGAACGAACATCGGTTTAATAATGACCTTCAACAGGTATCTAAAGGATGTCAATTGATGGAACAGTGAAAAGCAATTGTATAAGCAATCCCTGAGGATTGGAAAAATAAGAGCATTAAATGCATGTACGGGGAGACCTTTTACAGCCGCCACACGGCACAAACAAAACAGCCCTGATATGCAAAGTAGAAGTAAAACAAAGATCAGGAATTGATACAATTAACTTACTCCACCCATAAAAGACACCAAAGGGAAAGAAATACAAACATTAAGCGACCAGACCATAATGGAAACCTAAACAAATGAAGGCCATAAGGACAGTTACTTTCCCACAAAATGGCCATATGGCCATCCAAAACCAAAAGACACAAGTGATACACACAGTAAGTAACAAACAACACCATAAATAAACCGCCACAGAAGAACCGCCTTGGAACGGTCAGTGGAATGATTTCCACTGGGGGGCTTAAATCGATTTTACGTGGCCACAATCCTCGCCCTTACTTCCGCCGCGATTTAGACAAATAATTTGTTCAGTCCCCATGAAGGCCTCAAGAATTTCATAGGAAAGTAGAAGTAAAACAAAGATCAGGAGTCGATACAATTAACTTACTCCACCCATCAAAGACACCAAAGGGAAAGAAACACAAACATTAAGCGACCAGACCATAATGAAACCTAAACAAAGGAAGGCCATAAGGACAGTTACTTTCCCACAAAATGGCCATCCAAAATAAAAAGACACAAGTGCCCACAAATTCGTGCATCCTGTCTGGATCTGATGAGAGAGCCAAATATTGACCATTGTAGCTTCCATGATTTTTATGAGATCTTGCACGGGCGCAGCCATTTTATTTTTAAAAATTTACTGTGGCTATCAGATGACTAGGTTTGACATTTGACCTTTCGCCATGGTGCCTATCCGTGAATCTATTTCGAATATATTTGATCATTTGCATTTGCTTTTGCCTTCTGTGCAACCGAGGGGATTACAAGAATGCTAAAATATGAAAGTCACACTGGTTTTTCATTTTCTTGCTTTAGGCATCAAACCGGAAGCCGTTATAGCGCGTCACGCACGAATTACATCCGACTGGTACAAAAACGTGGAGCACAATTTTCCACTGCGCATCGTGGGCCGAGCTTAGTCGTGCTCCACGAAAGGTCTCCAGTCGAATACCGCCAATGCATGCGTAAAACATAGTAAATAAAGGAGAGTCCTGCGGGGACCTGCATTGCCTTGTGGTGCCCTGCATGTCTTTTTATGCATTGTAGGGTATTTTTTATTTTATATGGTGAGTTTTCCATACGTAAAACATACATAGTAAATAAAGGAGTCCTGCGTTGACCTGCAGTGTCAGGGTATTTTTTTATATATATATATGATGAGTAAAACATATAAAATAAAAAATAGCTTGCAATGCATGAGTAAAACGTAGCAAATAAAGGAGTCCTGCGGTGACCTATCTATCTATACATCCTGCAACACCCTCTCGCGAGGATAATGTGCATCTGCGCGCGCCAGAAAAAGAAAAGTACTAGTGTGATAGAAGAAAAAGTATGGCATTGGATGATGGAGGGTGCATATGGTCGATCTGAAAGAATCCAGATCGGAGCACACAACAGCATGAGGAGGAAGGTGATCCTACATGTACCACAACCAAGGGATAGAAATTGTATTTATAGTAACTGGCAGTACTAGGAATTTGAATGTAGTGCATAGTATGCATGTTTTGGTAGTTCTGATTGGCTGTCGGATGTATGTAGGGAGCGGAATCTCGACAAGGCCATATACTAACTTGTAGAACAATAGGAGGCGAGCAGCTGCCCGCCTCTGTTCCAATGATCTCCATCACAGGGTATTAAGCATCTGGGTCAAACTACTATATTTTGACCCATCTAGCTGCTCTTCTTTGTACTTGTTCAACCTTGTTTATATTTGACTGGGTATATGGGCTCCACACAGGGGAGGCATACTCAAGCTGGGGCCTAACAAGGGTATTATAAGCTGTTTCACGTATGCCTTGATGTTTGGTGCGTATATTCCTACGTATGAAGCCAGGGTCCGATTCGCTTTGGTGGTCACGTTATGAATGTGGGTGTTCCAAGTTAAATCGCGGCTAAACTCAAGGCCCAGGTACTTGGCATGATCAGCCTCCTGGAGGACCACCGTGGAGAATGTAATTGTGTCTAATGGGTTCTTTAGAACGGGAAATGTGTAGGACCTGGCATTTACCCGGGTTAAATTCAATTTCCCAATTCTTTTCCCAAGTTTCAAGCTTTTGGAGGTCCCTTTCCAATAAGGTACAGTCAGCATCACTGCTGACAGCCAAATATATTGCCGTGTCATCTGCAAAAAGTCTGACCTGTGAGTGGATCTGCTCTGGTAAGTCATAAATGTTTAAAAGAAACAGGATCGGTCCAAGTACTGATCCTTGGGGAACCCCAGATGTGACCGGAATTTGGGATGAGGTTTCCCCCTCTAGGGCTACACGTTGGGTACGGCCAAGAAGGAAAGCTTTGATCCAGTTTAGGGTGTTTGAGATTATGCCATGTTGATGCAGTTTGTGGAGTAATTTAATATGGATAACCTTAACGAACGCCTTACTAAAATCCAGGAGTATCAGGTCAGTCTGGTGACCTGCTGATAGATTTCTTGCAAGCTCGTCAACAAGTTGGATGAGCTGTGTTTCGCAGGACCTCCTTTCCCTTAATCCATGCTGAAGATCATACAAGGTGTTATGTTTGTCGAGATGCTTTGTAAGATTAGATGCAACAATATGCTCCATTATCTTGCAGCAAATGCAAGTTAGGGCGATAGGCCTGTAATTTGGAGAGTCACTTTTGTCACCCTTTTTGAACAGGGGAGAAACAATGGCTGTTTTCCAATCCGAGGGGGTTTGACCACTGGAAAGTGATTTCTGGAAAATTACCTGAAGCATGGGCGCTTTTTGGTCTCTAAGGGATTTAAGGACTACTGGTTTAAGAGCATCTGGATCTGCGGCTTTGGTCGGGTTTAAAATAGAAGTTGAGGCAATGATCAGGAATCGATACAATCAACCCACAGCTCCCATCAGAGACACCAAAGGGAAAGACGCACAAACATGAAACAACAGACCCTAATGGAAACACCAACAGCGGAAAGCCAAAGGACAGCCACTGTCTCACAAAATGGCCAATAGGCTATCCAAAATAAAATAAGCGACACAAACACCCAAAGACAAACCATAAAAAAATAAACCGAGACAGAAGAACCGACTTAGAACGGCCAGTGGAAAAGAGTTCCACTGGGGGGCTTAAATCGATTTTACGTGGCCACAATCCTCGCCCTTACTTCCGTCGCGATTAAGACAAGTAATGTGTTCAGTCCGCATGAAGACCTCCTAACTCATCAGTGTTATAAAAAGGAGAAGTAAAACAAAGATCGGGAATCGATACAATTAACTTACTCCACCCAACAAAGACACCAAAGGGAAAGAAACACAAACATTAAGCGACCAGACCATAATGGAAACCTAAACAAAGGAAGGCCATAAGGACAGTTACTTTCCCACAAAATGGCCATATGGCCATCCAAAATAAAAAGACACAAGTGATACACACAGCAAGTAACAAACAATAACATAAATAAACCGCCACAGAAGAACCGCCTTGGAACGGTCAGTGGAAAGATTTCCACTGGGGGGGGGGGGCTTAAATCGATTTTACGTGGCCACAATCCTCGCCCTTCCGTCGCGATTTAGACAAATAATTTGTTCAGTCCGCATGAAGGCCTCCTAACTCATCAAGTTTGATAAAAGTTTATGTATTCCTGCTGCTGATATGTTTATTGTAGGCATTTCTGGGTAGATATTCTTCCAGAACAGATTCTTTATTGATGGTGCCATTTGTCAGTCCATTTTTAAGAACATTGTCAGAAAGCTGACTTAGACTAAATGGTGATAGGGGTGTGAAGGAGGACTGGAATTGTCTGTTGAGAGTATTTGTCTTATCTAAGTTGCTTGTGGAGTATTTGCCAGTTACAGGATCTAATAACCCCACTTTATAAAGGGAAATTTTGGGTTTTAAGGGGTATATGTTATTATGCTTATTTCTGATCCAACACTTATGTTATGACTACTCGATAAAACCGCCACCGCATGCTCGGAGTATAGGTCAAACAAATATCACTTTTTTGTGTAGGAAAGGTAGCCATGTTGGACAAAATGAAAGAATGCAATATGTAACACGGGCGTATTTTCATAACGGATATATAATAAATAAAATCCACATATCCAAATATGAGGAGGGGCTCTAGTATAAAATGTAGAAGTAAAACAAAGATCAGGAATCGATACAATTAACTTACTCCACCCATAAAAGACACCAAAGGGAAAGAAACACAAACATTAAGCGACCAGACCATAATGGAAACCTAAACAAAGGAAGGCCATAAGGACAGTTACTTTCCCACAAAATGGCCATATGACCATCCAAAATAAAAAGACACAAGTGATACACACAGTAAGTAACAAACAACACAATAAATTAACCGCCACAGAAGAACCGCCTTGGAACGGTCAGTGGAATGATTTCCACTGGGGGGGGGGGGGGGGCTTTAATCGATTTTACGTGGCCACAATCCTCGCCCTTACTTCCGTCGCGATTTAGACAAATAATTTGTTCAGTCCGCATGAAGGCCTCCTAACTCATCAGTGCAACATCTCCGTGAACACAAAAATCAAAGAACCACAGAGGTGAGACAACGGTGAGGACTCGACAGCAAGAAACCACTGAAATGCTGGAGCAAAAGAAAACCAACAGTTGGACTCCGATGGGCCCGACCAGAGACAGAGCATCAGGCACCAACCAACATTACCTTGAATTACCATAAACCACCCTTTGGAATACAGACTCATCACGAGCCCTACAAACTATTACAAATTTCCATTCTTTCCCAAAAACCATTTTTCATTGGAATCTCGGACCCATCAATATCGGTATGGATGGGTCCGAGTTGGAATGCTCTACCCCGCCAAATAGTCTTGGAATGTTCTACCCCGCCAAATAGACCCATCTTCTTTCTTTTGAATGTTTTCATTGCTCTTAAAGGAACTCATTTTTGATTTTTATTTGCCTTCACTGCAGCTCGTGTTGTGCCGTGTGGCGGCCGTAAAACGTCTCCCCGTACATCAACCATAGTGCAGTTTATATTTTACTTTTGTTCCTTTGAGATCAGCGTGAGTATTCTGAGAAATCGGAAATAAATTATTGGTTTAGATTCATATTCTAGACAGGTTTTTAATTATTTGGACCCCATTTTGATTTATATCAGTCTTTGAATCGACTGCCTATTCGAAATTCGTAAAATTGCAGTATGTTTCCTCTGGCTTTCTTTGCCGGATCGTTACAGGGTCACTGATGAGGCTTTATTAGCCGAAACTACGTAGTATGACCCATCTTCTTTCTTTTGAATGTTTTCATTGCTCTTAAAGGAACTCATTTTTTTGATTTTTATTTGCTCCCCACCCTGGCACAGTTTAGTGATGCTGTGTGCCGGGTGTGGCATGTGTCCCCCTAGACACTGGTCTCTGCTTGTTGTTTTTTTTTTTTTTTTTTTTTTTTTTTTTTTACTTTTAGCTATACCAACACTCGCCTAGGACTGTACAAACTCATTTCACCTGCTATACTTATCTTTTATTTCACCTACCCCCTTCGGTACTTGGTATACTGGAACCCCTTCTGAAAGTCCTCCTCGGAGGTTAAGAAGTAGAAAGAAAATGCACTCTTAAGAGTTTTCTGAAAATGCTTAAGGGTATATGATATTTGACTGTTTTCACTGCAGACAATGGATAGAAAACTGACATCAAGCGTTGTTCACAGTCACATTAGGCTTATGAAATTGTTAAGGGTTTCTTTATTGTATATTGTATTTCTAATTTCTGCTTTTCAACACTTCCATTTACGTAATGTAAGAGGCGCATTGATTAGTTTTCAGCAGAAAATCTCCAATTTTATTACAGGAATCACGCATAGGTTTTCGTGCATTAACATTTGCTGGGTCCGTTTGAACATTAGGCATATTAAAACACAAAGTAAATGAGTAAGCAATGGCCCAGCAATTTCTACAATTCGCCCAGCATAGACAGATCAGCTCGCTCAGCCGCACATTATGGTCATGGACGCTGGAGGCGTGAGGAAGCTTTGGCTACTTCACGAGCCCAGCATACACAGCTGGACTTGTTCAGCCGCACACTATGGTCATGATCGCTGGCATGAGGTAGTTTTAGGTACTTTATGTTTCATAGTTACACACAAACCAGACTGCGCGGATGCATAGACTGGTGTGAGCCTTCCATTGGGCCCGGCGCCAGGCCCACATATAGCTGTCGATGCGGCCCTGTCCAATAACATTCATAAAACGAAACCGAAAGCAAGAAACAAAGAAAGAATTAAAGACGCGCATTAGGAGACTTAGATTTATGGATGGTTGGCACGTGCCCCAATGGTGACTGAGGTTTTAGTAAAGCGATAATCGTTCCGTTTGTTGCTTTAAGGCACATGTCGATAAAGGCAACAACCTAATGTGATTATTAATCATTTTGTTACCGACATGTGCTAACAATGTAAACAAATAAGCAATGAGCCCAGAACTAGTATTTCCAAGTTCATAAATATACATTTTTTTATTTCTTATCTCCCATTACAAAGTTTGCATAGCGAGAAGACTCACATCTAAGGGAGGTAATTATTGAAAATAATGATACAAATGCCGAGCGGTGAAAAGCGGTAAAAACAAATTGTATATACATGTATTGTATCATAATTATCAACTATATCTTTCTTTTTTTAATTTTTGGCTGATATTTGACCCCTATAACAGCCTTTTAATCATTTATGGGCCGAAATTGCTATGGGCCGATTTTGACATGGGCCCATTTTGTTATGGCCCATTATTTGCAGTTTTTGTTTATCCCCGTTTAATACTTCCTTTGTTAATTACTGTTTCATTTTCGAAGGGCGAGGTGGCCAAGGCTAACCAACCCCTTTTTCGCGCAAAGGTTGTATCTTCAGTGGGTTTCTTTTCGCTGCAAGGGTGTCAAACCATACTTTGTGCCTCTTCTTTTAATGTTATTTGTGCACTTATTGTCAGGGATCTGAGGGCTATGTCTTTGTGTAGCAAATGAGCTGAACTTAGACGCCCTCTGATCCTTTAACATTATCGCTGGCAAGTAGCATTCATAGTTTTTAATCCTGGAATAAATTATTTAATTATTTATATACATTATATTACATTATACATATATTTTTAATCCAAACTTTTCTTTTCTGGTTTGCCCTACTTTTAGTGCTGTATCAAACTTCCTTTATCAGTGTCTTTATGTGATTATCTGTATATATGTATATGTACCTGTAAGTTTTGTCATACATCTTAATGTAAATGTCTTAACAAAATGTCTATACTTCTTATGCAATTCCGCTGTCTGTGATATTGGACTCGTAATATATGTGCTAAGTGTTTTATTCTGTTATGTTGCATGCTGTAATATATTTAATCCTATTTGTTGTCTTACAATATGTTTGTCGAAGTAAAAGCCCTACTGGGCTTATGTTATATTGTTAACACTATTCGACGTTAAATAAAATTTCTATGTCTTCTATGTCTATGTCTATGGGCCGAAATGACCCGGAACCGTGTGGTGGCTTGCGGTGATCAGAATGACCGGACCCACGGCGGGTCGGGTATAAAAGCCAAGGCCGCGCCGGGCCGGGCCGAGCCGCCGAGCCTACCGAAAATTTTATTTTTAGTCTCTAGATACAAGTTAATTATATATTTTGGTGAATGTGGTATTAAATTATTATAAATTAGATATGTTATAACTACAAGTAGTTCCACGTATCTACATTGCTTATTTATCTTTTAATAACTATTTTCCGAAATCCAGGGGTATAAAAGCCAAGGCGGCGAAAGAGTATTGACAATTCCGAATTTCTTTCAAATTCATCGGTAAAACTACTTCTTTTTGGCCTTATGATATTTGAATTTGATTATACTTATTGTGTGTTCGTGATAAAATTAAATATACTCATCAGAATCACCTTAATTGATCGAATTTCTTATTTTATTTTTGTTTCTATTTTTAGAATTACCTTATTACAGGAAACGACCGAAAAGGGCCGAAAGGGAAGGCACACAAAGACCGAAATGATCCGAATCGAATGACGACCCATGTCAGACTGTTATCCCAGTGGACAAAGTTTGTACATGCGACGTTGTTTTAATGATTGGTCAAGGACTTCAGGGTTTAACGACGTTGGTTCGACGTCGTTAAAACGGCACTGGGATACTTTGTAAGGGAAATTATGGTGGCATGTAGCTGCCATCGAGATGCGAGATCCTACTTTCTTAGTCGATGTATTTTATGTTGACATACTAGTGTAAGGCAACATATTTGGTTTGTTTATCGTTATGATAAAACATATCTCGATTTTCATTAACTAGCCCAGAAACTGCTTTACAATGACACCCAGTTCATTGATATTTTTACAACGAAGTGTTACTTACTATGTTGACATAAACTCGTTGTAATTTTTGTGATTATTGCTTTGTAATGACATCATGATAGGGTAAGTCGACTTAGGTTTTTTATGTTTACTTATTTTTAAATCCCGAATATCTATGACCGATACACGTCTAGTTTTCTTATGGAAAACGAGCGTGTTTTAATATGCCAGATACAAACCCTGAGTTGAAGTCTCGTGTGGGGGTGGGGGAACTAAGGGCCATTTGGTATGGGTGAGCGGACAGGATTTTGAAAACATACCCCATTCATATACTTGTACTCTGAAAAAAGGGACCCATTTATATACTTAACTTTCGAAACTGTCACATCCATAATATGAACTTGTATTACATACAATAAAAACTTTTAGAAAAAAATCGTGCTGGCTGTCGGTCAGTCGTAAGTGCATAGATCGCTCGCGTGCGTCGTGTTCTTTTCACTTTTCCGAGTGACTGCCTGCCAGTGATATATTAAGCAACTTGTCACTACCAGCACGAATCTGTTTCCTAAATAAAAGCTAACGCGCAAGACGTGAAAGTGGAGCTGTGGCTTAAGAGTCTTTATACTTTCGTTGGGTGCAACGAGGACGTAGTATAATACAC
The DNA here is from genome assembly GCA_963580285.1 of Lucinisca nassula. Lineage (NCBI taxonomy): Eukaryota > Metazoa > Mollusca > Bivalvia > Lucinida > Lucinidae > Lucinisca > Lucinisca nassula. The sequence continues at coordinate 28,173,836 of OY757013.1, forward strand.
ACATAAGGTCTCCATTTCTGAACGTATTCTGTTATTCTGAAGAGTTGCCTATAATCCATACTTTGGGTATATTTAATCTATTCTATTCTGTTACATTCTCAAATTTAACGGCGACCTAATACTGGCTTTTATACTCCTTAAATGCTACATGGTTTATTGTCATGTCAGTTTAAAGCAGTGAGACGACTTTGTAGTGAACTAAAAAGATAAATAAATAAAGTGTCGTTTTTTTAAAAAAAGTCGACTTGCCTGTTCCGCAAGGCGCCTTATAAGCTACTTTTTTCAAGTTTGTGTATGTCATATTAAAGCACTATCTCGCTCATGTTTAGCAAAAATTTAGATAAAATGACAGCAATATAAGACGACATATTTTATGTCGACTAAATATAAGAGAACATATTTCATGTAGACTTAAAATATCTCAATGAACAAGAAAATTATGTAGACTTAATGGTACTTTTGTTGTTTTATCTGTATAATAAGTATACTTAATATCTCGCATCTCGATGGCAGCTACATGCCACCACAGGAAATAAACAACCTTGTCCACCAAACTTTTTTCAGAAAAAAGTATAAAAAAATGTTCCCAGCAGGCACTCCCCGTTGAATCAACGTTGAAACAAAGTTGATTCGACGTTGTGTGCCTGCAGGGTTCTGTTTTCTGTTTACTGCCAGTAGGAGCTGTTTACTGACTGATGATCAGGAGGATGCGGGTTCGATACCTGCTGAGGTCGGCAGCATTCTTTCGTGGAGATTGAACATGAAATATTTTCTTCAGTCATTCTCTCTCTTTCACTGATTCAAGAAGGGCAGTTGTCAGTTTTTGGCGAAAGAATGTGCACTATACTGGTTAGCCGCTTACGTATAAGCCTGCTCCTGGAAAGTGTGGATAGGTAAAATTTATTATTCGGCAATACACGCCAAATGCGTTTCGTCTTCGCCGAGGCGTTCTCTTCGTCTTTTGGCGAGTTATCTGCAGGTATGCAAACTGCATCGTTTTTGTTGCAACCCTTTCTTTTTAAAGTGACAGGCTGAGATCTAAAACAATTAGATGAGTCAATGCACTAATCACTTACTGACTGAAGCATATTAATAAGCAATAATAATACAATAGGTAAGTATCAAAATATATTTAATATGTCTAAAACATGATTAAGAAATATGATGAGTTTCATAAAGCTCGTTCTTTAGTTCCTACCATTCAGATAGTATATTTAAATGCCCTTATCATTTATCTTACATTGCCGTCCGTTGCGGTTCATTACGACGTGGCCTACATAAAACCACCAAAAATACGGTTATTACAGAGACTAAAAGAAATTGACTTGAATTATTACAATAAAAGGTTTAGAAAATACTTATTTGGGGTTGTCATGTACATTTTTTTTACACATTTATGTCTATTTCATTCGAATTCGACCAAAACGTACGATAAAACCGCCTTGGCTTTTATACCCCTAAAAAATTGCAAAATTGCAATAAAACAAAAATTAGGGCACCAAAAAGAACAAAATTTATGCTGAGTATCACATTTGATACAATTAACATTATCATATTAAAATTTACCACTAAAATTTCTTCTTCGGTTAGAATTCCGAAAAATAAAATCTTCGGATCGGCATTTTTTGGCTCGGCGGCTCGGCCCGGCCCGGCGCGGCCTTGGCTTTTATACCCGACCCCCACGGCGTACAAACTGCAAAATGAAACAAGTAAGAATCAAGGGAGATTATCCTTAGGTGTCAAGTTCGGAGACTGGGAGAAAAAAAATGGATTTTGAATTTAAACAGAAGACTGCCCAAGAAAGGAAGAAAGTCGAGGATCTTTTTGATTATGAAGGCTGTAAAGTTGGCAGAGGAACATATGGTCACGTTTACAAAGCGAAAAGCAAAGACAGGTTTGTATGAGTTTTTTCACTGGCACTGCAGTAACTGACCAAGATTTGCCAGTTTACCAACTCATATTTTCTTTCTTTCTACTTATACTGCATCATCTTACATCTTACATCATCCTTCGGAGTCGCAAGTCTAGCTGGACTTTTGTAACCCCCTCTTGATTATGGACACCCATGCATTATGTTCCGTTTGAACGGTGTATATGTCTTCTCCTATAAAAGTGTCAAGCCGGTTCTTAAAACAATTTATAGTTGGCGCACTAATGATAGATTCAGGAAGATTATTCCATGGCTCAATTATTCTTTGTGAGAAAAAGTCTCTACGTATGTTCAGCTTATAAGTTTCACTTTTCTTCAATTTCAGGGAATGACCTCTAGTATGGTGATCTTCAATTTGTGATTTTCCAAAAAATAAACTGTATTCCAGGTCTTCTTTTCCATTCAGTAATTTCCATACTTCAATCAGGTCTCCTCTTAGTCTTCTGTAAGATAAACTAGGTAATTTCAAGGCTTTTAAACGTTCTATATAGGGTAATTCACAAATACTTTTCACTAATTTTGTTGCACGTCTCTGAGCACGTTCTATATCTTCAATGTCTCTTTTGTATCTAGGTGACCATATGATATTACAATACTCTAAGTGTGGACGAACAAGTGACTTGAACAATTTTTTGAAAGATATCTTAGATATGTGTAGAAATGTTCTTCTGATGAGCCCTGTAATTCCATTCGCCTTATTTATGCAGTTACTTATATGTTGTCTAAATTTCAGTTCTTTATCAAAAAGGACTCCTAAATCTCTCTCTTGCTCACAATTCCTTATTTCTTTCTGTGATCCATTTTCATTCATGAAATAGCTATACTCAGGATTTGTACGTCCATAATGTATCGAGCAACATTTCTGTATATTAAATTTCAGCAACCATTTCTCGCTCCAGTTGTTTAACTTGTCAGTATCACTTTGAATACGCTTTTTATCATTTTCATTCTCAACTATGTTAAATAATTTCATATCATCTGCGAAAAGTCTGATTGTACTTTCAATTTGGTCTTCAATATCGTTTATATATAAAAGAAATAAAGTTGGGCCGAGAACACTGCCCTGAGGCACTCCACTTGTCACATCTGATGACTCTGATTTCTCTCCATTCACAGTGACAGACTGCTTTCTGTCTTTCAAAAATGATTTAATCCAATCATGAAGATTTCCAGATATACCGTATGACTTTAACTTAACAAGAAGGCGTTCATGAGCAACGGAGTCAAAAGCTTTACTGAAATCAAAATATAAACAGTCAAAGTCATGTCCCTCATCTATCCACTGCGTCCACTTTTCCATGACATCTAACAATTGAGTCGCACAGGATCTTAAAGATCTAAAGCCAAACTGAGAATCAGAAAACAGATTATTGTCATTCATATATGTGACTATTGAGTCCCTAACGATTTTCTCCATCATTTTGCATGGTATACATGTTAAACTTATCGGCCTGTAATTTCCTGCGACATCCCTTGAACCTTTTTTGTGTAAGGCTTTAATGTTTGCTAATTTCCAATCTTGTACAAGTTCCCCTGACTCAAAAGAGTGCTTGTAAATCATAGTCATTGGAGTCACTAAAGATGATTTCAGTTCTTTCAAGATCCTAGGGTGTAACCCATCAGGTCCACATGATTTATTAATGTTCAAGTTATCAAAAAGTTTTGAAACTAATACTTCATTAATCTGGACATCTTCAATTAAGTTACCATTGCTCCGATCTGCTAAATCTGGAATATTTTTTTCATCTTCTATCACAAAGACACTATGAAAAAATTTGTTCAGCTCAGTGGCTTTTTCTATATCACTATCAGTAAGAGTACCATCTTCTCTTTTCAAATTAGAGATTCCAGTTTTTACTTTACGGTGACTGTTTGCATATTTGTAAAAAGCTTTAGGATTTCCTTCGTCGGACAATTTCTTTTCAAAATCAATCCTTGCTTTCTTGCATTCTCTAGTGGCTATATTGCGGTCTCTACAAAAGTATTGGAAGTGAATGTGTTGTCTAGTTGTCATATACTTGTTCCATGATCTATGTTTTTTCTTGACAGCTTTCAGTGCTATTCTGTTCATCCATATGGGTTTACACTTTTTACCCTTATGTCTAAATTTTCTCTTCGGCACATGTCTATCAACAGAATTCTGAATTTTTAATTTCATAAAGTTCCACTTTTCTGTGAGGCTCCTATTTTCAAATTCACTTTCCCAGTCAATTGAAGATAGTTCTTCATTCATAGATACATAGTCACCTTGATCGTATACTAAATATTCAGAGTCTTGAGTAGGGTTTTCTTTCACACAAGCAATTGTAAAAGCAATAATTAGGTGGTCAGATTTACCTATCGGGGACGAGCCTGCCATATTTTCAATTAGAAGTTCATCATTGGCAAATACTAAGTCCAATAAACTTGGTCTCTGTCTGTCACGAAAACGTGTATGAAAGTCTACAGTTTGGAACAAATAACTATCTCGCACTGATTCGATAAAAACATGACTAGCATGTGATTCAGCTGCATTGGATATCCAGTGATCCCAGTTAATGTCCGGGTAATTAAAGTCTCCCATGATCACTTTATGGATATGGTTTTCATTATTAATAAGCCGCATCATTTCATTTAACTTGGCATTGTTACCATCTGAAGAATTTGGTGAACGGTAAACTAGTCCGATCAAAAGTTTGTCACTACCAACTTTCAGTTCACACCAGCAAGCTTCTTTGCTAGAGAGTTCATTGAGTTTGTCATAAGATTTCGCTTCAATGCCATTTCGGATAAACAGTAAAGTTCCCCTATTTTGATTATCAATGAATTTTGTGTTATAAAATTGCTGAAATCCTTCTATTTTATACTCAGTCAAATTGACATTTTTTGTGCTTTTTGAAAAAGCTTCAGTGATGCCTATAATGTCTGGCTGATGAATGTAAATATGAGCTTCCAATTCAGTCCACTTATTTACTATACTGTCAGCATTAGTGTAGAAACATTTCAAACCATTACCCAACTCACTAAAATTAATAGTACTACTTGTATCATTTGCTGAATTGTTTGTGGACCTATCCTGTAGACTGTCTGCAGATACAGATTCTGAAAAACTGTCAATTTCAAAAACTGATTCAAGGTCAGAAATTTGACTATAATGATCACTATCTGAGTTCAGATGACTAGAATCAATATTTTCAATGCTATTTTGAGTAAAAGCAGTAGTTTCAACATCATTTTGACCAGGCACAGTATTTTCAATGTCATTATCAACAATAACACTATGTACATCCTCATTGGCAGAGGTTTCTTCAACACTTAAACTGGAACAACTAACGTCTGGAACGAAAGAACAGTCTAAACTGGAACAACTAACATCTGGAAGGAAAGAACTGTCAACATAACTGGAACAATTTTCATTATAGTTTTCAACATAGTCTACCAAGGCCGAGTGTGCCATATACTCGAACCTCTGCCTAAAGGGGGACCACTTCCCATGGCTCCCCTCCCGCCATTGAATGGATGCCGACCGATAAACCCACCATTATATGCACCCCTGCCATCTCCGTAAAACTGTGGATTTCCAACGTAAGCACCCCTGCTACTACTTGCACCAAAAGAAGAGCTATTCCCGAGTGCGCCCCTTGAATTACTGGGTGGACCATTATATGCCCCTCTGCCTGTTCGCATTTGTGACAGACTTGGATTTCTGTTTTGTAATACAGGTGCCGAGGTTTCAGCATTTTCACTCAATGATCTATTTATAGATTCACTATTGCTATTACTAGCTTGTGCCCAAAGTTCATTTTTTAACATTCTGTATGTAAATGTTGGATCTACTTGCCTACGTTTAGCAACTTCAAGTTTCATTTTGTTATTCATTTGTCTTTGTCTATATGTGTAGTCAGGTGTAACATTAGTATTCCTAAATTCATGTTCGCTCTGTACTTTCACATTGTTTTTTACAAGTTTTCTTTTTTCACTTTCGTTTTTAAAACCAACTTTCAATTGACGAGGTTTAGCCTGTGTGCCTTCTTTCTTGTCGCCTAATCTTTTAATACTTTCAACTTCAAATTTTACCTCTGCTGCTTCACAGACTCTTTTCACAGTTTCATGTTCAATTTTATCCCGATCTTCAGCACTTTCTGCATTTGATTCCATAATATTGTATATAATTACATTTTTCGCACGCTTCTCACGTTCGCTATGATCCAAAATTGCTTCCTCAATTTTCAATTCAACAGATATCTCTGATGGCGTAGCATTTATGGTATTAACTGTTGGAGAGTTCTGTAATTTCTCATAGTTTTCTTCCAAAAGTTTCAATCGCGCATCAACTTTGTCATAGTTTTCCTGAAATTTTTTCACTGCATCGCATGCACCAACTACTCCTGGTAATGTACTTTTACAATTATCACAGAAGTATTTGAAATTATCAGCCCTAGGGTTGGTTATAAGTTCTGCATAAAAGTAACTTGATAAACCAGTGCACTGTAAACAGTACCAATGTTTGCATACTTCACAACCTAGTCCTTCATCACCTTCTAATACTACAGCTCCGCAATCACTACATTCATTTTCATCAGCAACGCTATAATTATGATCCTTTGATGCCTTAGATGTGTTTTTTTCTGTGGCTTTCTTTCTGGCTGTTTGAGGTTTTGTTTTGACACCCTTATCATCCTTCTTTGCAGCAACTTTAGGCTGATTTGTCACTTTGTCTTGTGGAGCAGGAATTTTGCTTTGATTTCTGAGTTGTTTTCCTGTACCTTTGTCAGCCATTGTGACAAAATCAATGAAGTTTTATGTTTTTACAAAAATTTTCAACATGGCCGCCATGACAGAATTTGGCGCAGAAATGAGCTCCACAAAAACAGTCAATTTTTCATGTGAATCCTACATTTCTTCAGTTTGGATTTATTTTTCTTGGAAGCTACAATGTTTATGATTGTTCATGCATGGGTGTATTGAAGGGGACGGGGGTTACACTGGAATACAACTGTAAAACTGTTTTCTTGAATTGGCGCTCAACTAGTCGTTCATTCGGAACCCCTCGACTCTGTCACATCTGGCCATTACTCACAGGTGTACATTACATACACTCCGGGTTTGCAGGATGAAAGCCTACACAGTATGCCAGGGAATTATGGTAAGGGTCTTTAACCTGCACGGGGCATGACTCTCCCTGCACAGGTGGCCTCCAGTTTATGTCCCGATCCGAAGCACGGTGCACTTATCTTTCTTTCTTCCGGTTTCGCCTTAACCCCAGGAGGGAACACGGATGGTGTAAATTACAAACACTCTAGTTTTGCAGGATGAAAGCCTACAAGGTAATCATGTAATTACGGTAGGGTTCTTTAACCAGCACAGGGGATAGTTCTCCCTGCACAGGGGCCTCCAGTTAACGTCCCGATCCGAAGGAGGGTGCACTTTGTGACATTCATCCCGGCAAATGATGCCAATGGTATGTGTTAGAACACCGAAATTTTATCGCCGCTGCCAAAGATCAAACCCGGGACCTCTAGCATCAGAGGCAAGTGCACTAGGGGCAATCAGGCAAAGTTCGGACAGTCGTCAAAGTTATTTCCACAAGTTCTAATTCCAACGCTCGTACAGTGGAATACTTAATGCTTGGATCCGCTAAAAGAATATGTCTGTTCCGTTTCCTTTTGGTTCTTTAGATACAACACTCAACATATGAAGAAGTAAAATATGTCATTGAGTCTCTTCCAGTCGACAAGGTCCTAAGTGCTATGACATAAGTAACAAAATGGCAACTGAATTAATTGACAAATTACTGAGGCACTAGCGTCTTTTTAATGAGTCACTTCACTATCAAAGCACTGTTGCAGCAGATTGGAAGCAAGCTGATGTCACCCCTATTCCTAAAACTGATAACCTCCTCCTTCCATGTAACAATAGACCCATTGTCCTATTCTGTAATGTCGCATAACTTTAAAAAAATATGTCTTTAAATACATATAAAATAACTTACGATATAGTATACATGTACAATATCCCCAGGCTTTACTTTAATTTTACTTACACCAGACAATTCCACTATCAATCAGTCAGAAAACCTTTGTAACACATTAAGTCTGGCCTTCAATTCTGGTATAGAAGTCAGAGTATTTTTCTTGGATATCAGAAATGCGTTTGGTCGTGTGTGGCACAAAGGATCTGTTATAGTCATGTCATGAGTCATGTCATGTCATGTGATTTTGCAAATCACAGTTTGGTGACATTTCTCTGTCTGACACCCAACGAGGCGAAGCCGAGTTGGGGTCAGAGAAAGTTCACCAAAGCGGGATTTAATTTTCAAAACAAGCAAATTCGAGTAAATTCCATGACATAAGTAATTTAAAAAGAATATATCTTTCATTTTTTAATGTTAACTTTTATTTTTATCTTCAAATCAGTTAAATTTTCATTATTTATTATTAAGGAAAATAGATGCACTGTCAGGGGAGACAAATTAAGTCTTCAACGTTTTTGTCTTCTTTCTCGATGGTGATTTTCTATACAATATGCAGATCACGCTTGAGAGAAAAAACGTCTTTCCGGGTGGCCAGTTTGGAACACTGTAAGTTTTCCCCTGCCCTGAAATGGTATTAAAACCTTGGAAGTGTATATATTCATCTTAATATAAAAGTGCAACTGAACCTTGATAAAAAAAAGGTGCACTGCTCTCCTCTAGACAGTTTGACCCTAATTTCTAAAATATATGAGACCCACCCTTATTTGCTAGTGTCCAGTGCTGGTAAACGGAGAAAAAAATCTGATTGGGTATTGAAATAATAAGATCAATAGCAGCAATCAAACTTATATCTGATGTGTTTTTAAACCAGATTATCTGTGTTCTGCTGCCTGAGCCAAGCTGTTGTTAAGTTGACATGGCTATAAATTTGTCTTGTGAAGCAGAAAATCTGCTTCTTTCACAAATTGCTGATGAGGATGGGAGAAAGTATATGTATATTGACTTGAGTGAGTGAGTGTTTGAGTTTTACGTCCCACCAACAGCTAAGGTCATACAGAGACAGGACCTTGATTTTAAGACTCATCCGAAAGTCTGGAGAAGCCAAGGATAGATCCTGCGACCCCTGGTTTGCAAGGCGAGTAGCGTAACCACTACACCCCGGAGGCTACTATGTATATTGACTTACTGTATTTCGGTGATAATGATGACAGTTTGACAATGTCACATTTTGCAGACAGAATGCACAATAAATTTCTCAGAATTGTTCAGTTACATGTTACCGAACAGAGGAACTGGTAAGAGGGGTATTTGTGATAATTCCGAGAGAATTTCCTTAGAACCACCTCTGTGAGGTGATTCTAAAGAGTCTTATCGTTCAAGATATTGATAGATATTGAAAAACTTAACCAATGAAATTGTCAAATGCATGCAAGATTTCTATAAAATATCTTCACCGAGGCAAAATGTGAAAATATGAAACTGCGCTGAGTATTTTGATAATTTTGGCTATGGTCGATGAGTATAATCATTTCAAAGCATTCTCGCAAGTCTTCCATCTTAGCCTATCTTGCTGTATTTGCAAAGCTGCATAATTATGTATATATTGCGTCACAATGTTCCGAGCAATGACATAATTTTGCTTTCGGCCCCTGCCCATCGGGGCTTAACGAAATAGATGGGCTGCATGATGCTTCCACACAGAGCTGAAACCGACCGCACATGAGTACTGGTAAACCGCTTAGAGGATCTAAGCCTGCCCAGGAAAAGCGATGCAAGTCAGCTTGTCCATGCTTATAAACCCTATTGGTTTCATTGGGCGACAGGGCTTGAGATGTCATTTCATCTCAATGTCAGATAAAAGTCCCACAAAATTGGAAGCAATGTCTCCAAAATGACCTATACAGAGTTGATGGGGATGTTAAATGTCTAATCAAACAAACAATTTGGCTTTTCAATATCTATCAATATCTTACATGCTGTGTAAAACTACTGAAAGGTCAAACATCAGTGCGTGTGCAACTGTGTAAAAGAAACCATGATTTAATTTTCAAATTAAAAATTAATGCACAGTTTAGCCATGCATTAATTTTCGTTTATTGAAAATTAATCACAGTTTCATTTTCACAGACATAATGGCAGGTCTTTTATTTATAGTCGGGGATTTGAAATTCGTAGCACGCGTATTTAAGGAGTTTAATGCACCTTACTTTCTCACACTTAACTATGATACGAATTTATTTAGAGGTCTCTCAGCATCTTGAAAATGGAATTAGAAAATCAAAAAAGTGGGGAAAAAGACATAAAAAGGGGAGATAAATGTTCCTACCCTCTTTTCTCATTTAAGCATCCAAACAATTCCAAACGATATTTCCTCTGAAACTACAAGGCCAACTGGAACCAAATTATATATGAAGCCGCCATGGGGTGGAAGAACAAACATATATTCTAAATATCTGGGTCACATGACCAAAATGTCTGCCATGCCCATATATGGTAAAAACCTTTGAAAATCGCCTTCTCAGGAACCAATCGACCGATGACCTTGAAACTTGGTGTACAATATATGGGACCCGGACTCTATCGAATTTATTCAAATGATGACATTTCGTTGACCTTGACCTTTCTTACGTCAAGGTCACATTCGGTCACTTAGGATTTTGTATGGAAAAGACGGGGTTTTCTGGTTCTGTTGCAGCTTATGACATCATAGTTGGTATTTGCAATCAGCTTAATGATCCTGGGGCCATAAGATTAAATAGTTTTTAAATTTTCTGAAACTACTGGGCTAACTGATACCAAATTACATATACTGCATCAGTGTGGTCGAGAAATCCAACTTTGTTAGAGGGATCTGTGTGATCGTAACACCAATAAACGGCCAAAAGTGTTTTTAGATTCTGCATCTCAAGAAATAAAAGACCTTGGTATGCAGCATTTTGGACTCTAGCCCTAAGATGGTTCAAAGTAGAAGTAAAACAAAGATCAGGAATTGATACAATTAACTTACTCCATCCATAAAAGACACCAAAGGGAATGAAATACAAACATTAAGCGACCAGACCATAATGGAAACCTAAACAAAGGAAGGCCATATGGACAGTTACTTTCCCACAAAATGGCCATATGGCCATCCAAAATTAAAAGACACAAGTGATACACACAGTAAGTAACAAACAACAACATAAATAAATCGCCACAGAAGAGCCGCCTTGGAACGGTCAGTGGAAGATTTCCACTGGGGGGGGGGGGGGCTTAAATCGATTTTAAGTGGCCACAATCCTCGCCCTTACTTCCGTCGCGATTTAGACAAAAAAAAATTGTTCAGTCCGCATGAAGGCCTCCTAACTCATCAGTGCAACATCTCCGTGAACACAGAAATCAAAGAACCACAGAGGTGAGACAACGGTGAGGACTCGACAGCAAGAAACCACTGAAATGCTGGAGCAAAAGAAAACCAACAGTTAGACTCCGATGAGCCCGACCAGAGACAGAGCATCAGGCACCAACCAACATTATCTCTTTAATTTTCAATAAGCCTTTACGTTGGAGCCGTCATAGAATCTGAGGCCTGACCCACCGGCGTGCAATTAAAGAGGGAAGCAAAGTTGCCAACCGTGATTGGGTTAACTACCATGCATGCAGTCTGTCGTATAATATCCATGTTGTACCCAATCTTTTTATATCGAAGAATGATTTTACGAAATTGGGTGCTGAAGTCATTGCGGTTATATACTTTTCTGAATTTATATACTAAGTCACCATAAAATTCGGGTTCCGATAGACCTTGTTGCAGAAGAGATTTAAGTCCAATATTGAATTTTGAAATTAAATCAGAATGGCGTCTATAAAATTTTGAAAAGGCTTTGCGTAGTTTATGGTACCGATAACCCTGATTAAGGAGTTTAGCCGTTAATAAACCTGACTATAATGTATGCGACCGCAACAAAAGAAAACAATGGTAGATTTCAAAATAATTTGGCATCAATGGTCCTGGGATTGGCCTCTACTAAACCATTATGGTCTGTTAAAATAAATGGCCACATCGGGTGGTGGTGTGTGTATGTGGGGGGGGGGGGGGGGGAGTAGGATTTATGCCCACTTGAGCTCTGGTGAGAAAAGTTTCCCATCGGCCGCTTGTTTACGATTTTGTGTTCAGGGAAAAGTCGCGTAAACTTGATGGCAAGCGTAAACCATATCTAATTGGCGTTGTCATGATACAGTAGCCACAGTTTTCTGCTTTACTGATTGCGCTTGTTTGGTTATCTTTTGTTGCTTAGCTTCATAAACAATTAATTGGTGACCAGTGGTAGTTTGGTATGAAGTTACCATGACAGCAATACCTCTGAAAGACGACAATGTTCAGTGAAGATAACAGAGCGGCCCTATTTCAGTTTTTTTTTTTTTAAAGGGTTGGCAGATTTTTGTTCAGTATTTCATAATTGAAGGAAAGTCGTGTTTTAATGAGTTTACGGCCTGAACAATCAAGCCTCCTTTTAACTGAATTTGTGCGAAATTTTACTGCGAACAAAACAGAAACATTATACAGTATTTGGTGGAACGATTTTACTTAAATGTTTTAGAGGTTTATTGATTTGGTTTTTAACATTTATTTGCTGCAAAAAAGATACTCTACTAAATTTAAATATCGGCATCTAATTCTCCAGCTGCGGATTTGATATACTCCAACTTATTTGCTGATTGAATGACTCTGGTTTTGGTCGATCTTTTGGCAAACATGCGCCAATTGAGGTCACCAAGTTACACGAAGATGCAGAAAAGTTCAGTCGAGGGTCGGTGTTGAACCCTATGTTCTCACCCTTCTTGACAAAGGTGAAGAGAAGAAGCTTGATTTACGTAGGAATCGTAACATTTATTATGCCAAACATCGTCCCTGTTCACTGTTCAATATATCTGACATATTAGGTTTAACCTCAAGTAAATTAACCCGCCCGCCTAGTTCCTTTCTTATGTACGAACGCATTTCCGCCAGAACGCCTGAAGGTAGGTGTCTGATGCTCTGTCTCTGGTATGGTTAACCGGAGTCTTATTGTTTGGTATTCTTTGCTGCAGAATTCTAGCTATTTCATGCTGTCGAGTCCTCATCGTTCTTTCATCTTTTAAGTCGATTGATTTTCTGTTCTCGGAGATGTTGCACTGATGAGCTAGAACTCCACCATGTAGAGTGAACAATTTATCTGTTTTAACCACGACAATCAAGGGCGAGTAGTGTTGCCATCTTAAATCTATTAAAGTGTCCAACCCCACCCCCGCCCCCGTAAAACTTCTTACTGACCCCGTCGTCGATCCTTTTTGTGGTTTATTATTTTCATAGTTAGTCCTTAAGATGTATGTATTGCTAATGCCTTTTTTTTATTTTGGATAGCCGTTCGGGAGCCGTGGGGAGATAACTGTCATTCTGGCTTTCCATCCATGACGTTTTCATTTTGGTGTTTTGAATGGGAGGTGCGAGATATTTTGTATAGATTCCTGATCATTGCATACACTCTGTTTTTCAAACGTGATAACTCCTGATGGCTTGTCATAGAAGGCCTTTTTGGCCAATCTATATGGGACAATTGGGGTGGTTGGATGAGGCAAAGGTGACGTGTATCTTGCGTCAATAGGGCGTCCAGCTGATAGTGGCTTACAGCTGGACAAGACCTGCTGTTCTTCCAGCAGTTATGGGTGGAGGGGGAAAACAGTTATTTCTTCTGTTTCTGCTTTTCCATTTTCCCATTTCTCCTCTGCCCCTTACTTTCATCTGCTCAACTATCTCTTCTGTCGCTTTTCTCCCTTTCTCTGGAGAGAGGACAAAAATGACCAACAAGGGGTGACGTGCCTTTAAACCCAAAACAATCAATATATGGGACAAATGTCAGAAAAAGGAAGTAGTAATAAAGGAGATGAAGAACAGATTAATCAGTGTGTGACAAGAGACACAGGATGATTAAGAGCTGATGGTGAATAGAGGGACAAGGCTATCGTAGGCAGGTTGCCTAACAAAATGGTAGAAAGTAAGTGCAGGTGACATCTTAAGATGCACGTTTACAGGTTATACCACAACTCTGGGAAAAGGGAAGACAGAAGAATGTTTAAGGGATGGATTTGCGTTACATTAAACCTCGGGTACACTTTATTTTTAGTCGTGCGACTTAACAGAAAATAAGGTACCCAGTAAGATTTCAAGTGGCCAGTAACATTTACGTGTTTAAAATATAATAATGTCGATGTTACTTGGGGAGCCCTCTGCACAAACCGGAAACTTTGGTAAATGATTCTTGAAATATACAATGTATTCATTAAATGTCGATTGTTTCAAGTCACCAGTTGAGAGAATCACTTGCCAATTCACCCGCTGACAAATATGCTTGGTGATGTATATTCCCCTCACTAAATATAAACCGGAAGGAAATGGCCATCAGTAACTTTTCAAAAATATATCTGTCGGTCCCTGTTATGATACATCTATAACCAGCCAGTAAAATAATTAAGTTTATGTTGGTTTTAATATAAATTTTTATCATGATCTGTGACACAACAGGAAAAAGTGGTACAATGGTCCATAGGTATCGGAGTCCCGTGTTCATGCCCGGATTGAAACAGGGTCATCAAGTTTCACAAGCACGTGCAAAAATAACCGTCCTTCATACTGGCGAAAAAAAAATTGTTTCAAAAAGTACTAAAAATTATTTAGCGCGAAAATAGTGTAACATTTACCAAATTTTTGGGGTCAAATTTCAATGGTCAAAATTTTATGGTAACACCGGATGTAATTACGTCATATCATGAATTTTGGTGTCTTCGAGTATTGACAAATATTTTGGCTGATGCAATAAATCAACATTCATATGTAAGCGCAAGCTACACATAACTAAACTCAATCCAACTATACCATCCGCATGGGGGTGGGTGTAAACTCATAAAATTTTTAACCCCTTTTCCCCACCAGATTTGCTAAATAATCACATGTCATATAGGTTAGGCTCCTATCTCAATGAAACGGCACAAATAAAGCGTGAGAATTTTGGGTGCATTAAATTTTTCGAAATCCGGTCTCAAATCCCGGACTATTAAATGACATTATTAATCCCCCGCCACGAAGCGGGGATTATAGTAATAGCCTTCGTCTGTCTGTCCATCTGTCTGTCCATAACACTTTCTTGTCTGCCCCATATCTCCTAAACCCTTTTATAGATTTTTATTAAACTTTGGTCAATTATTCGTCTCAGTGAGCTGATGTGCAGAACCCATAAATGAACCATGCCGACTCAAGGTCACGGTCACAGTTGAAGGTCACGTGTTTGAAACTTGGAATTTTGTGTCCATTCCGTATCTCCTTTACCATTGGAAAGATTTTCATTAAACTTTGGTCAAATATTCTTTTCAGTGAGCTGATGTGCAGAACCCATAATGAACCATGCTGACTCAAGGTCAAGGTCACATATGAAGGTCAAGAATTTAAAAGTTTGATTTTTGCGTCCGTTTCATATCTCCTTTACCCTTCAATGGATTTTCATTAAACTTTGGTCAAATATCCCCCTCAGTGAGCTGAAGTGCAGAACCCATAAATGAACCATGCCGATTCAAGGTCAAGGTCACGTTTGAGGGTCACGAGTTTAAAACTTTGAATTTTTTGTCCGTTCCATATCTCCTTTACCCTTCAAAGGATTTTCATTAAACGTTGGTCAAATGTCCCCATCAGTGAGCTGATGTGCATAACACATAAATGAACCATGCCAACTTAAGGTCAAGTTCACAGTTGATGGTCACGAGTTAGAAACTTTGCATTTTGTGTCCGTTCCATATCTCCTTTACCACTGGAAGGATTTTCATTAAACTTTTGTGAAATATACCCCACAGTGAGCTGCTATGCAGAAACATAAATAAACCATGCCAACTCTAAGTTCAAGGTCACAGGTGAAGATCATAAGGTTGAGCCTTGATACAAAGTGTGGCAGGGGATTTGGCTGTCTTTCAGACTGCTTTCTTGGGTAAATTAAAAGCAATTGGTTTTGAGTGGTTAGAAGATTATCTTGGGAGATAACATTCAATTTTCGCTAGTTTCATATCAAACAGGAAGATTAAGAAGGCTGGTGTTTCCCATGGTTCTATTTCAAGCCCCATTTTTTTCGCACCTGCTTTAACAGGAAGACATAGGCGTGCAAGTTTCCATCCGCCCTTCCGTCTGTTTGTCCATCCGTTTGTCTTTCAATCAACATTTAGATTAGAGACCAGTTTTGTGTTTCTCATGCAATGTTCCTGGATAAACCTAGCTTTATCGGGCATTACAAGATGCTATTTAATAGACTGAAGATTGCAAAAGTTGCATTGAAGTAAGTTTTGCTTCTACCCAAACTCTCGGCTCATGGCTCTTGTGCAATTACATGTGCGGGTACAATATAGCTTAAAGAAAAATGATAAATAACGACATCGTCTCCATCATAGGGATCACAAGCCTATGTGATGAAGATCCCGGTTAACTCCTGTTGTTGACTAATCTAACCAATATAACATGGCTATATATTTGTTCATTTACCTTTTTGATGTGCTGATAATGTTTTCATGTCATGTTTTATCAAAAACCATTGCCAACCTCGGTAGCTCAGTCGGATGCTCGTCTGACTGGTGATCAGGAGGACGCGGGTTCGATACCTGTCGGGACCTCAAAATTCTTTCATGGAGATTGATAATGAAATCTTTTCCATGGTCATTTTCTCTCTTCTGCTGATTCAAGAAGGGCAGTTTCTGGCGGAAGAGCATGTAGCAACGTTGAGTGGTCGCCTTCTGACAGCAAATAAGGAAAATTATCCCTTAATCTATAATATGCCAATCAAGACAATTGTTGTCTGCCGGTTCCCTTAAAGATAATTTTTGTTGCAAACAGTGTGGACCCAGATCTGACTGGGAGCAGTCTGATCTGGGTCCGCACTGTTTGCCTGTATGCAAAAATATTTTTAAAAAGTTTGCCAAAAAAATCAGCAGACAACATAAGCAGACAACATTTTCAGATTTAGTTTTTCTTGGCATTAACCCATAAGATGTCAAGAAAAACTATGTTGTCTGTTTATTTCGGCTGCTGAATTTTTTTGCAAACATTTTAAAACCTATTTTTGCTTACAGGCAAACAGTGTGGACCCAAATCAGACTGCTCCTAGAGGAGCAGTCTGATAGGGTCCACACTGTTTGCAAAAATGACTTTTTAAGTAACCAGCCGACAACAAAGCAGACGACAATATCGTGATTGGCATTTTCTTTGTTAGACCTCCTTGTCTGGAGCTATGTCCATAGATTCTCTGAAAAAATAAGAAAAGAATAGAACTAGATGTGATAATGGCGTCTGCTTGTAATTATGGTTACGACTCGTTTATTTACAGTTCTGATGGAAGAGAGTATGCTTTGAAACAGATTGAAGGAACAGGAATATCCATGTCAGCTTGCAGAGAAATAGCTGTAAGTTCCTCCTCCTCCTCTCTCTCTCTCTCTCTCTCTCTCTCTCTCTCTCTCTCTCTCTCTCTCTCTCTCTCTCTCTCTCTCTCATGCACATACACTTACACACACACACTTACACACACGTGGGAGGCAACCGGTCTACTCATAAAGGAAAGAAGTTGCTCCCGAAAAGCGAATTTGCTCCCATGAAGGAAATTCATTCCTTTATGAGTAGATCCTCTTTTAGAGGTACTGTGGAACTTCGATGGCTCGAACCACTTTGGGACCATGAAAATTTGTTCGAGACAGCGGTAGTTCGAGCAACAGAGGGATACTATTAGTGCCATACCAGGAAGCATACTGGAGATAATTGTGGATATCTTTTCGGTGTTCTATATTATAAATGCACGTTGTGTGTACTCATTAGAATCGCCTCATCGATGAGTACACACAGCATACATTTGCAAGATAAATGAAGAAAATATCCCTAAATTACCCCTATATGGTATATATTTGGAGGAACTCCCTGCGGACTCAAGAATGAGTTTGACTCATCCATGGTAACCGAGCCATCTGAGTTCGAGCAATTGAAGTCTCACTGTACTTAGCTTATGGAAAGCCAACAAGAAGCTCTGGAAAATATGGCCCTTGTAAAGAATGGCAGGAAATATGTCAAGTATTATGTTGAAACAGAAATAATGAAGCTACTTGATGTAGTAGGGTCCACAGGCTGAGCTAAACATTTGATGGCCACTCATGTTAAAAAGAACATTCTCTAAAGACACAGCTGGTATTTGCTTCTCTTGTCATTAACTTTCATCCTACTGAATAAATTTAGCCACACCCATTTCTAACTTTCAACCAGTCAGATTTACTTGATGTAATTTATTCAGGACTACAAATTCATGAACTGAATGTCAAACATTGCAGGTACTGATCAGAAGCCATCTGCTCTGTATCAGCACTGTTTGCAACAGGGTCTGCATATTCTGGCTCAGCAGGATCATGTTGAAGGGCTACCGGGTACTCTTATAGCTCCAGATGAGAGCAGCAGAAAATGGATAATTTTCCTTACTTCCTGTTAGAAACATGTTATGGGTACTGGTTAGATTTGCCTGAGAGAGGTGATTTTAACATGTACCCTTATGTTTAATGGAGAAATAAGAAAAAATAACTCAGATTTGACTGTATTATTATACATATCAACAGATAAGGTAAGTATTTTCTGATAATCAAAGGATCGTTTTTGTCAATTCTCCATAAAAACCCATGATGTGTATTCATTAGAACCGCCTCAGCGAGGGGGTTTTAATGGGTAACCACAGCATAGGTTTATATGGAGAAATCCTTCAATTATCACAAAATACTTACCTTATCTGTTGCTATGATTATAGTTGGTTCATAGAGAAAAACATGGAGACAATTACCTCTCATCTAAAAGTGTTATTTGTATGAAGATTGGTTTTGTCCTTCAGGCCTCTCCTTACAATTAAGTTCCTGCAAGTTTGTGAAATTGGGTAATGCTCTGACATATGGCGGCCCTCACCCATCGGGGCTTGAAGAAATAGATGCGCTGCATGATGCTTCCACACAGAGCTGAAACCGACTGCACATGAGTACTGGTAAACCGCTTAGAGGATCTAAGCCTGTAAAGGCATTGTGGTGCAAGTTGAACCATCTATGCATATAAACCCTACTGGTTTCATTGGGTGGCAGGTCTTGAGATGTCATTTCATCTCAATGTCAGGTAAAAGTCCCACAAAATTGGAAGCAATGTCTCCAAAATGACCTATATAGTAGTGATGGGGATGTTAAACCTCAAATTAATCAATCAGTCTGACATGTGGTAGCTATAGGGGGAGGCATTCTTGCAAAGTTTGCTGTGATTCCAATCCATGCACAGATGTGACAAACAAATCCTGCCATTGTGGTTGATAAAAATTAGTAATCACTGAAGGTTTGGTCACAAATTTACACTTTTAGCTCGGCTGTTTACGAAGAAAACGAGGTATTGTCATAGCTCTGGCGTTGTCGTCTTGCAGAAACTTGAACATTTTCGTCTGCGTCGTCGTCATGCAAAAACTTGGACATTTTGTAATATCTCTGTCATTACTGAAAATATTAACTTGAAACTCGGATTAGTTGTTCATTCTGAAAAGGGACTGCAGCCAAGCGTTGGCATCCGCATGCGGTGCTCTTGTTTGCTTATTGTCTCAGCTTGACCACATGTTATACTAATGTATTGTGACAGACAAGCAGAGGCAAACAGTGTAGACCCTGATGAGACACTGCATTATGCAGTGGCAGCAGAATGTGGTATCTCATTAGGGTCTACACTGTTAGTCACTCATCCAGTTAGTTTTGGACACAACATTGGGAAGTACATATAAATTGTACTTTTTCGAATTTTAGAGCAAGTGAGTGAGTGAGTTTTAGTTTTACGTCCCACCAACAGCTAAGGTCATACGGAGACGGGACCTCGGTTTAAAGACTCATCCGAAAGTCTGGAGAAGCCCGGGATCGATCCTGCGATCCCTGGTTTACAAGGCAAGTAGCGTAACCACTGCACCACGGAGGCTTCTTTTTGAGCAAGTAATGTTCAAGTATGGTAAGGTGTTGAGATGACTGAATATATCAGATACATGTAGATATAGTAATGTAACAGACATAGAAATCAAATTATATTAGTTTAATATAATAATGATAACATTTTTATTAGCAAGTCAGTTAATGCTAATCATTTTTATGGAATTTATTGGTCGGTTAA
The DNA here is from genome assembly GCA_963580285.1 of Lucinisca nassula. Taxonomy (NCBI): domain Eukaryota; kingdom Metazoa; phylum Mollusca; class Bivalvia; order Lucinida; family Lucinidae; genus Lucinisca; species Lucinisca nassula. The sequence continues at coordinate 28,193,915 of OY757013.1, forward strand.
TCAATTATCCGATTAAACGTACTAGAAATAACCATAATTCAGGAATAATAACTGAGCAAATTTACTGCTTATGAGGTTTCTCAGTAAAACCAAGACACTTATCTAAATTCTATCATTTTTGTGTTCTTTGTGTCCAAAGGCAAGTTTTACACAAGATTAACCGCATGTTAACAAGTCCATGAAATGGGGAAACACCCAACTAAACCCCACTTTACATAGAGAAAACTAAGGTTTACAGGGATATTTTCATTATTTGTAGTCAAAAATATAGATTGTTGGTACTCGTTAGAACCGCCTCTTTGAGACGGTTCTAATGAGCACCCAAAATCTATATTTAGACTAGAAATAAGGAAAATATCAAACATTTACATCCAAAAAAATGCTAGTTTAATAGATAAGAAAAACACCTTTTTAGCACATGGATGTGTTATCGTAATGTTTACCTTCATTTCAGTTACTGCGAGAGTTAAAGCACCCTAATGTGATAAGCTTACAAAAAGTGTTCCTGTCTCACACAGATAGAAAAGTATGGCTACTCTTTGACTATGCAGAGCATGACTTATGGGTGAGTATTCTTGGACTATGCAGAGCATGATTTGTAGGAATCTCCTAAAGGGGTACTTTGGAAAACAGTGCAGGCCCAGAACAGACGCTGCAGAAAACGGCGTCTGATCAGGGCCTGCACTATTTGTTAACAGAATTTTACATCAAAAATAGAATAAAAACGAAAAAATAGGCCTGACACCCCTTATATGACAAATGGACTTGTCCAACATGTAGCAATGGAAAAGTCCAGTAGCATACAGTGGGTTAAATTGAATTTGTATCCAAATCCATGGTATAATGAACAGTGTTATAAAGAGGTTGTAGCGTAAGATATGTTCCCCTACCAAGGGGAGTGGGACATGTTGGTTTTGGTGTAAAACCCGTTAGCGGCAGCATCAGCATCTTTTGGTGTATTGCTATAATGACCCTGCTTATGGTGTTAGTGACAAACTTTACCCTTATCTTGCTGAATATTCATTTAAGCCACACCCGTTTCTGTCTATCAACCAATCAAATTACTTGATGTAATCTATTGCTACAAATTCATCAACTGAATGCCAAACAGTGTAGATCCTGATCAGATGGCTTCTTCAGAAGCCATCTGATCTGGGTCTGCACTGTTTCCAAAGATAGGGGTTGTCGTGAACAGCATGATAAGAGTTAATGAAATTTGTTTGTATTCTTGCAGCATATAATAAAGTTCCACAGATCTGCAAAAGCAACAAAGAAACATATCAATGTGCCAAAGAATATGGTGAAATCCCTTCTATATCAGATTCTAGATGGTATACATTATCTTCATGCTAACTGGGTGCTACACAGAGATCTGGTGAGAAAATTGAGATTTGCTGCTTTACCAAATTCTGTATTGTATTTTTTGCACACTACAGTCAAACCTGTATTAAGCAACCACCTATGGGATTTTCAAAAAGTGCTTGCTTAAGACAGGTGCTTGCTTAACCCAGATGAATTTTAATGCATTTTCCTTTTTGGGAAAATGAATTCCTGCTTGCTTAAAACAGGTTGCTTGTTTAATAGAGGTGGCCACTAAGGCAGGTTTTACTGTATCTGCTTTACCAAATTCTGGATTGTGTTTTCTGCACACTGATAAATTCTCCAAACCAGCCTGCTTTATCATATTGCATCATATGATGTCACGTCTGAGAATGTAATAATGCTATGTATTAAATTTGGTAATCCACTAACGGATTAAATATGCAAATTAGTTAGATACACCTCGAAACAGTACATGTACAATGTCCTTAACAACGTCGCGTTTACTAAAGGTGCAAAAGATTGACATTTTTGTTAAAAAAAAATGATGAATAAAATGCATTGTAAATGTCATGATAAATAGAATCTTGCATTCATGTTCATGTATTATTGAATTTATTAAACTCGTTGAGGAAAAGGAATAAAATGCTTGGCAAAGCCTCACATTTTATCCCTTTTCCTCAACAAGTTTAACTAGAGCGAGCAGTCGATGGCAAGCCATTGCAAATCCCCACGCTTTTGCCACATAGCAGACGTGACCTTTTTATCCCTTGAGATGGCCCCTTTGGGCGGAGCCAACTATAACGTCCCTCTTGCACACCCTCACCATGTAAGAAACTCATGTAGCAAATATGGTTGCATTCTGGCCAGTGGTTAAGGAGGAGATAGCGTGATGGACGGACAGATGGACAGACGGACGGAGGCATTCACAATATCTCCCAACGCTTTCTTTAAAAGCGTGGGGATAATAAAAATCCATCAATAAATGCAGTCACTGGAGCGATGACAAAGAATTTTTTAAAAATAGCCACAGTGACCTTGACCATGAGGTCATGACCTTGAAAGTCAACTCACTCAAGATATTGTCATAAGAAACATTTGTGTGAAGTTACAGTCGAACTTCGATGGGTCGAACTCAGTAGGCTCGAACACCACGTTTGGGTCGAACTGACTTTTCAGTCCCGGCAAAATCCCTATTCATTTTAACTAAACATGCCACCCTTGGCTCGAACCCTCGAACTCTAAGCCTGATCCCTAGAGTGCATTTTCTATGTAAAATCCCATTGATGGCTCGCACTAATTACCTTTTAAAAAATTCCAGTTTTATCGATCAATTCACGCAGGCGTGTGATCAGTATCATAATACTGACCAGAAATACGGCTCATCTTTCACTCTTAAATTATGACCGATAAATGTACCGGAAGTCACCAAAATCGCCGCAGCTATGATAAAAAATCATAGTACATAAAGATGGATCTTGCCGGGTTGGACTTCAGTGGCTCGAACTACCGATGGCTCGAACTTTTTTCGGCCGTCCCGGGGAGTTCGAGCCATCGAAGTTCGACTGTATATTGAAATCGGACAAGAAATGTAGGTGCTAGAGCAATGACAAAGTTTTTCTAGAAATAGACACAATGACCTTGACCTTGAAAGTCAAACTTGCTCAAAGATATTGTCATAAGGAACATTTGTGTGAAGTTAGATTGAAATCGGACAAGAAATGTAGGTGTTAGAACGATGACAAAGTTTTTCTAAAAATAGGGACAGTGACCTTGACATTGAAAGTCAAACACACTCGAGATATTGTCAAAAGGAACATTTGTGTGAAATGATATTGAAATTTGTCAAGAAATGTAGGCACTAGAGTGATTACAAAGTTTTTCTAAAAATAGCCACTGTGACCTTGACCTTGAAGTCAAACCCATTCTAGATATTGTCATAAGGAACATTTGTGTGAAATTATATTGAAATTGGTTTGAGAAATGTAGGCGCTAGAGCGATTGCAAAGTTTTTCTAAAAATAGCCTCAGTGAACGTGACCTTAAGGCCATGACCTTGAATGTCAAACTTGCTCGAGATATTTTCATAAGGAACATTTGTGTGAAGTTATATTGAAATCAGTGGACAAATAAAGGCGCTAGAGCGATGACAAAGTTTTTCTAAAAATAGCCACAGTGACCTTGACCTTGAGGCCACGACCTTGAAAGACAAACCCGCTTGAGATATTGTTATAAGGAACAGTTGTGTGAAGTTATATTGAAATCGGTGAAGAAATGTAGGTGCTAGGGCAATAGCATGACTTTTATAGCAGACGTGACCTTTTGACCCCTTGAGATGGCCCCTTTGGGCGGAGCCAACTATAACGTCCCTCTCACGTGCCCTCACCATGTGAGGAAGTCATGTAGCAAATATGGTTGCATTCCGGCCATTGGTTAAGGATGAGATAGCATGACGGACGAACGGACAGATGGACGGAGGCGTTCACAATATCCCTGAACCCTTTTTTTAAAAGCGTGGGGATTATAGTAAATTCATAATACTTGAGCACTCGTGTAAGATCCTCTGTTTAGACGGTGTATATGCTATACAGTATATACAGCAACACACTGCAGTCATTGCATACCTAAAAAAATGCTGTTGACATCATTCAGACATAGATTTCTGTTTGCATTTTACAACCATTTACAAGTAATGTGCAATAGTAGTTTTTTATAAATAATTAAAAACCAGAATATGTTATTATGACAGAAAAGTAATGCAGTGATTTGATTAAGTTATGCTTAAAAACAACAACATTGTAGTGATGCACAGATACTGCATTGCAAGGACACTTTACCTTCTGCAAACAGTGACATCCAGGTGCTGTTTTACCCTTATCTTGCTGTTCACGACAACCCCTATCTTTGCAAACAGTGCAGATCCAGATCAGATGGCTTCTGAAGAAGCCATCTGATCAGGATCTACACTGTTTGGTATTCAGTTTATGAATTTGTAGCAAATAAATTACATCAAGTAATTTGATTGGTTGATAGACAGAAATGGGTGTGGCTTAAATGAATATTCAGCAAGATAAGGGTTAAAATAAAGTTTTCATTGCTGTTTCAAAATCAGGAAATAGTTCTTACAGTATATCAGTTTGCGAAATGTATTGTTAACCCTTGTCCTGCTAAACCCGGATATGCCTTATCTTTGAAACAATGTAGATCCAGATCAGATGGCTTCTGAAGAAGCCATCTGATCTGGATCTACACTGTTTGCCATTCAGTTTATGAATTTGTAGCAATAAATTACATCAAGTAATTTGATTGGTTGATAGACAGAAATGGGTGTGGCTTAAATGAATATTCAGCAATTTAAGGGTTGAAATAAAGTTTTCATTGCTCTTTCAAGATCAGGAAATAGTTCTTACAATATATCAGTTTGCTAAATGTATTGTTAACCCTTGTCCTGCTAATCCCGGATATGCCTTATCTTTGAAACAATGTAGATCCAGATCAGATGGCTTCTGACGAAGCCATCTGATCAGGATCTACATTATTTGCCATTCAGATTGTGAATTTGTTGCAATAATTTGCATCAAGTAATCTGATTGGTTGATAATCGGTTGTGGGTGTGGCATATATAAATATTCAGCAGGACAAGGGTTAATGGTATATAGTATTTTGTTTCCTGCTCTTATAATCCCAGCCCAAATTTTAGTATCACATTAAGGTTATGTTTCTGCCTTCAGAAACCTGCCAATATATTAGTGATGGGTGAGGGACCAGAAAGAGGAAGAGTAAAAATAGGTAAGATATGCTCCACATCATTAACCCTTTTTGTGCCAAATGGAATCTTCCACCTTATATATAGCAGGAGTCCATTTCAAAATTTAGGGATGTCAGGTTGTGTTTTCTTCAAAATATATTCGGAAAATGGCTTAACTTTTTACAAACAGTGTAGGCCCTGATCAGACGGCGCATCCTGCGACATCTGATCAGGGCTTGCACTGTTTGCCAATTACCCGTTTTGGGGTTTCTGGTACAAAAAAGGTTAAAAAAGCTCATATTATAAGTAATATTACCATAAAAATGGAAAAAAAAAAATTCAGACATTTTTAGGACTTGCTGTAATTCTCCTAAAATTTTAACAAATTTGTTTCATGATCCAGCAAGGAGTCTAAAAGATGCAGTTGGAATGATGAACAGTGTAGACCCTGATCAGACTGCTCCTTCAGAAGAAGTCTGATCTGGGTCTTCACTTTTTGCTTAGCTAGTTAAGATCATTACAGTAAAATGCCAGTATCTTGAACCCTGATGTCTTGTTTATCACAGCTAATTCAAACACACTCTTGGGTACATATAGAATTTTCCCAGTAGCTCTAGATATCCATATTTAGAATAATTTGGGAGGTGTTTCGCAAGGTTTTTCTTATTTTATCTTGCAAAGACATGTAGTGTGTACTCATTAGAATCAAGACAATTCTAATGAGTGTACACAGAATACCTTTATTTTATAGAACTCCAAATACAGTAAAATTCCTATATTAAGACCATTTTTGAGCTGTCCCAAAGGTGGTACCTGACAAGAGGACATTTCTGGAGGTGGAGATAACACGAAGAAACAATAACTGCGCCCTTCTAAATAAGCTTTTTAAAGCAGAATTAGTCATAATTTTAGGTGGTCTTATCAGTGGAATTTCACTAAATCATTCCCATTATGCCTTCTCACCTGGCGCTATGAGTAATCCTCAGTGGCTCAAACAGCCCCTGTCTCAAACAAATTTTCATGGTTCTGAAGGGGTTGAGCCATTGAAGTTCAACTGTAATTGGACACCTTAATACTGGTCCTGCTGAATAAATTAGTATAGCCACACACATTGCTGACTAGCAACCAATCAAATTTCTTGATATATTGTATTCCTTCAATTCACAATCTACATGACAAACAGTGTAGATCCTGATCAGAAGCCTTCGGATCTGGATTTACACTGTTTGCAAAGCTAGGAGTTGTTGTGTTCAGCAGAATAACGGTAAACTTATACTTTTTTTTTATGATAAAAAAAATTCAAGCAGGATATTCCTGCTACCTGAGCACAGCTAATTGAAGCATCTTTAGCTTCAGAAACTTGTTCATGGTCAAAAGGTTGTCTCTTCCAGCAAAACTGTTATAAAGAATCATGTGGAAACACAGTTAAGGCATTCTGTATATTCTGTATATATGTTCTGTTCACATACTCGTAAAATCATAATATTGATTAAAAAGTGGTATTTTTTCTAGATCTGAAAGTGTCATGTCTCTTTCAACCCTTTTTGTACCAAATAGAATCTTCCTCCTTATATATAGCAGGAGTCCATTTCAAAATTTAGGGATGTCAGGTTGTGTTTTTTTTTTCAAAATTGATTTGGAAAATGGCGGAACTTTAAGCAAACAGTGGAGGCCCTGATCAGACGCCCCATTCTGCGGCGTCTGATCTGGGCCTGCACTGTTTGCCAGGGTACCCATTTAGGGGTTACTGGTACTGAATGGGTTAAAAACTGTTCATTGATCTCCTATACAGTGACTCTGATGGGTTGGTAATAAAATAGTAAATACATGGTTAGTGTCTTTAATAATAAAATATAATCGGTGAGCCTTAGAGAGCCCCTATAAAATTGTCGGGGCGAACCGATTATATTTTATTATTAAAGACACTAATCATGTATTTAGTTTATACCGCAATTGAAAATCAATGAGTTTTGCAGTAAAGTAGCAAATTTAAGCAAAAAGGACAGCAGACAGAGTGCCATGTTAAACGCCATTCAGTGCCATGGCGCGCATACGTGGTCTAACGTGACGTCAACGAGTGCAAAGTTTATGACGTCACCACGCTACAAAGACGTAGGAAACAACATGGACGCTGGAATAAAAGTTTCTCAGCGCCATACTTTCTGTATGAAAATCTGCAAATAAATAGTTTATTTTAGCTTTAAAAATATTTTCGAGGTTGAGACGCAACTGCGGTAGCAGTGCGCAGTTATTCCAATGGGCCATTCAAACCAGGAAAGGTCGAGAAGGTAAGAATTTAGCTGAAATTTCTGAAAATCTGTTTAAATAAATATTGCAAAGATTTTGACTTGCAGTTTCGTTGTTTTCCCACGTATAAAAGGTTGCATGTTTACACTTGTAAATTAGGGACCTGAAAAGTAGGTCCGGTCTATAAACGGTCACTACACGTATTATAGGTCAGTAGATGGTATTAAAGGTCACTACCGATTATAGCGTGCAGTTATTCGACCCCCTTTATTAGGTTACTAGAATGCCTGATTGCGGTATAAACATTTATTTCATGGTAGTTGGGAGTACAGACAAAACTATTGCTCTTCGGCCTCAGTCAATAGTTCATTAGGTCGTCCAAAGCACCTTGAGGCAATAGTTTTAACTATACTCCAAACTGCCATGAAATAACAGAATAATATTTGATTTCTTTCAGCTGATATGGGGTTTGCTAGGCTATTTAATGCCCCTCTTAAACCCCTGGCAGACTTAGACCCAGTGGTTGTGACATTCTGGTACAGAGCTCCAGAACTATTACTAGGTGCTAGACATTATACTAAAGCTATAGGTATGTGATACATTATATTAAAGCCACAGAATAATGATGTGATGCCAGTTTCGCAAAATGCAAAAAAAAAAAAAAATGTTAAATTTGGCACAAACTTGAGTCATTTGGCAAAAACTAGCTGTGAAAAAAGAAAGTTGACTGTTTATATTGCCAACTTAAGCCATATCCATACATGTGTATATCAGTACCTGTGTATCTCACTTTTTCTTCACCTTAATCGATAATTAACTCCTTTGATTGCTGATTCCATTGTTAGCATCATGGTGATGTTTTCTTTCGACATGCACTAATAGCTCCGCCTACTTTTCATGAATTCACCGACTGGGTAATTTTCACACAGTGAAGTGAAGAATATTATTTCTGTTGCCGAATATAAATACATGGACTCATGCATAAATTGTTTTTAATCAATTTGGATGCCTCTTCAGAAAGCAGTAAGTTGACTTGGACAGTATGGAATTCGGTATTAATGAACAAACAGAAGTGGTTTCATATGAATATTCAAGATTCTCAAGTGTACTTTGGATTTCATAGACACATTTAATAATCAGCTAAGGTCCTGGTTATGTTGTTTGTATGGTATCCTAACACAGAAAAGTCTTTTCCGTAGAAAACTAAAGACAATATTTGCCAGTGTCCCATTTTAGGGTCTGTCATATAATATCATAAGAATCTTATATAGGTTTAAGGGGTGGATGGAATAATCCATCCCAAGGGTCACTGTCCGGCATCACGAGGCTTGCCTAGTGATGCTGGATAGTGATCCCGAGGGTTGGATGTCTCTATCCACCCCTCACACCCATGTAGGATTCTTTTTCTTGCACACCTTCCATTTCTGAGCATGGTTTTTTAATACTGCACTCAATTTGGTTGCCGACGTCCGCCATATTGTGATGACACTACAGTGATATCACGTAATGTGCTGTGACTTCGGCACATATGAGGTCGTTTTCAACCAGTGCAATTATCAAACATGCGAGAATATTCATTTTTTGGTAAGAAAAACAGGGTTGGAACAGAATTTCTATCCCAAGCTAAAACTATGGATTTCCTTAGCTGTGCAAGAATGGCTAATGAAAGAAGGTAAAGGAGGAAGATAATCACATACCGTTATGATTTTAAGTATTGGGACAGATAGGCCTGAGCAAACAGTGCAGACCCAGGTCAGACTGCTCCTGAAGGAGCAGTCTGATCAGGGTCTACACTGTTTGCCATTCCGTCTGCACCGTTTGAACTGCTTGCTGGGTCTTGAAACAACTTTGTTAAAAGTTTTGGAGAATTACAGCAAGATCTCGAAGTGTCCGAACTTACAGGATGTTTACATATTTATAATGAAGGTAATAGCACATTGTTCTGCTTCCAGCCGGGTCAGCAACATTCTTTTGTAGAGGATCTTGTCTACTATCATTCTCAGCCTTCTGCTCATTTAAGAAGGGCAGTTGACAATTTCTTGCAAAGAATGTCCACTGTACTGGATAACAGCTTATGTCCAGGAAATGTGTGGTTCAATATGACCTAAATATTGTTGGCTGGGCTATTAAACTTGCAACAAACATATCTGACCTAATTATACCCCCGGCATACGAAGTATGCTATGGAGGTATATAGTTTTCGTCTTGCAGTTCGTCCGTTGGTGTGTTCGTCCTTCCATCCGTTAACATTTTGGTTAAAGTTTGCAACAAAGTTTCTAAGAGATTGTATCTTCTGAACCCTTAGATAGATTTAGTTAATACACTGAAGTACATACTGGTCTAAAGATTTCATTGATGCATGTTTCCACCCCCCCCCCCCCCCCCCCCCTGTATGTTCTAAACTCTAAGACAAATTCAGTTGATACTCGCATCATTGATCATTGTTGCATACCAGTCCAAAGATTTCATTGATGCATACCCCACCCTGCTGCTTCAGTAACATTGATGCCCCTACCCCTTCGGTAATTTTGATGCCCTCACTCCTTCATCATCATCATCATCAACGGATTTTTGATTAACATGCAGGTACAGGGGCAACATCCACATAAGTGGGTCCCCTTCCAGGTAGCTGGCTTGCTGCACGCATGGCAGATCTTACATCAGATCTCCAGGCTTGTCTATCATGAGGATAGATAGCAGAGAGCTTCCATTCTCAGCAATCTCTTTCTGTTAGCTGCTTCCAGGTCATCTTGGGCCTTCCTGGCCCCTGCTTTCCACCTACCTGTATGTCACAGGCAGTCTTGACTGCACAGTTGGAGCTTTCCACATGTCCATACCAGCGGAGCCATCTCTCTTTCAGGATGAGGTCCAGATCCTCAATACCAAGACGCTCAAGTAACTCACTGGACCTGATGTGACAGGGTCCTGTGGCTTGACATTGCAGATCTGTCTGATCATTGCCCTGTCATTCCGCTGAAGACGTTGGTGGTTTGGCTTTGTCAGTGGCCATGTCTCACTGGCATGGAGCATTGCGCTCCACACACTAGAGCTGAACCCATGGCCAGGTGTCTCGTACGAGAGGTGGCGGGAAGAGAGAACTGGTAGCAACTCCTTGAATTTCTTCCAGGCTGTTTCACATGTGATGTGGTTGAAAGGTCGCAACCACCCGCTGCTGAGAGCATATCACCTAGGTAGCAAAAGGAAGCTAAAACCTCACTCCCTTGGTCCAGTTAGAAATTTTATGTTTGGTTTAGCTTTCGCAAGCACATTTATAGATTCTTATAGCTTCTTGACTTCTTCATTACATACAAGCTCGAAAGATATATCAGAGGGTGGTGCTGGCTGGGGGTATACGTGATCCACTGGTCCCTTGCTGTAGTTCTTTAGTGTATTCAGCAAGCTTCTATGGGCTATTTAAACTATGCTTGCTTAAGACAGGTACTTGCTTAATACAGATGAATGGTAATTCATTTGCCTTTTTCGGGAAGCGAATGCATGCTTGCTTGATCCCCTTCCTGCAGAATAAATGGATATTGCCACACTCATTTCTTACTATCAACCAATCAAATTACTTGATATAATTTATATGCATTCAAATTTGCAAATTGAATGATAAACAGCGTAGAGCCCGATTAGATGGCTTCTCCATCTGATCTGGATCTACAGTGTTTGCCAAGATAGGAGTTATCATGGTTCAGTAGGGCTAAAGATAAAGACAGGTTGTTTGCTAAAAAGAAGTGGCTCTTGTGATATGTTCTACAGTACTGACATAACTTATTTTCTACTTTGTTTCAGATATATGGGCAATAGGTTGTATATTTGCTGAACTTCTGACCTCAGAACCAATATTCCACTGTCGACAAGAAGACATTAAAACTAGTAATCCATATCATCATGATCAGTTAGACAGAATATTTAATGTAATGGGCTTTCCTCAAGGTAAATAAAGTTGATAGTATATATTATTAATTGACTATCCTGTATTGATCGGAGGTCATCCGTATTAACACTAGGTCAACCAATATTAACTGAAGTCAAGTGAGGTAAAAAAATCAATAATCATGTTTTTTAATTGTGTCAATTAATAAAATTGTCATTAATCAAGTAATTTCGGACCCAGTTACAGGTCAGAGGTCTGCTACATTGGCCCAAGGCCAAAGGCCTCTGGCCAATGCAGCACACCTCAGACCTGTACCTGGGCCAATACAAAATTACTTGATTAATAACATTATAATATTGCCATGATCAGTTAGACAGAATATTTAATGTAATGGGCTTTCCTCAAGGTAAATAAAGTTAACTATTTACCACAACCTCATTATAACACGGTTCATTATAGCACGGTTTTGGATATAACACAGTTATATTGTCGTCTCTTGCTCACCTTCCCTGAATTGCAATTTCCACCATCTTGGATTTACTGCACAGTTGATGAGAAATAAAAACAAAGTAATGTCATGCGCCCGGGTCCATTCCTCCCAGGATGGCAACATTCTTTTATGCAAATTGATCAAGAAATCTTTACTATGGTCATTCTCTCTATTCTGATGATTCAAGAATGGCAGTTGTCAGTTTCTGGTGCACTGTACTGGTTAACCCCTTGTGTATAGGCCTGCCCGTGAAGTGTGGTTAGGTAAACTGACTTGCTCTTTATAATAGAAGGTAAACTGACTTGATCAATATAACCTAAATAGTGCTGAATGAGTCGCTAAATTCCAAAGCATCAATTTTCAGCTCATGAGTAACAACAAATCAAAATCACTGTTGATTGTTTTTAATTTATTCAGTACTTTATTTCGTTGTTTTAAGTTATTTAACTGTCATTCTAAAATGATGTTGGCGTTCTCCCACTGAGCACCATGATCAACATAGTGCGTGCAGAAGGACGGCTTGAATGACATTGCATGTGAACATTTACATCTCATGATGTCCATTGCCAAAAAATTCTTTTGAAAGCATTGCAAATTTCGCAATCAAGCGGGTAATGTGATCCGATCAAGAATCGCCATCAAGAATCAAAATAACTATTAATGTTATTTATTTGGACATTAACCCATTCAGTACCAGAAACCCCCAAAGGGGTACCTTGGCAAACAGTGCAGGCCCAGATCAGACGCCGCAGAGTGCGGCGTCTGATCAGGGCGTCCACTGTTTGCTAAAAGTTCAGTCATTTTCTAAATAAATTTTGATGAAAACACAACCTGACACCCCTAAATTTTTGAAATGAACTCCTGCTATATATAAGGAGGAAGATTCCATTTGGTACAAAATGGGTTAAATAACAACAAAAATAGTGTCTATAAGATTTATCTTGTTTCAGAGAAAGACTGGGAAGATATAAGAAAAATGCCAGAGCACAATACTTTAATGAAAGACTTTAAAAGATCAAAGTAAGTTTTCATTAAATATGCTTGGAGAAACATAAAGAAAATGACATACAACCTGTGGAGATTTAACCACACACATCATGTGAACAAGTCCGTGAAATGAGTACCCCCTAAACCCTAATTTATATAGAGAAAACCGGGGTTTACATGGATATACATTATTTTTCTTATTTCTGCTCCAAGACACAGGTTGTGGGTACTCGTTAGAACCGCCTCAATGACGCGGTTCTAACGAGCACCCAACACCTATGTTTGCAGTAAAAATAAGTAAAATATCACAGATTTTCCTCAGAAAAGTATCCATTTTGGGGATGTGAAAAAATGCACCATGTCACATTGGTGTGTTATCATAATGAGCAGACATATAGTTTAGGGTATAACTGTATTCAAAATTGTCATTGTGGGAGATAAATCAGCAGTTTTACAGTCAGAAATTTCATTTTATGGCGAGGCGATGCACTAGCAGAGCCATAAAACAGAATTTGTGACCGTAAAACCACCAATTTACCTCCCAAAATGACCATTTTCAATACCGTTATCCCCATTCTAATGCACTTATTCAGTTGTTTTGTTAAAAATTGTACTATATTGTTGAAAATGGCAAGCGCTGTGAGCTGCGTAAAACCACGTTACCCAAAGAAAAGCGACATTACATGATGATGGCGGGGATTCCGACAGTATATCGCAAGATATACTATGCAAATTTGTGATGTTATCCAATCAAACCTCGCATTTCATACGCAAGTCCATTAGAATGGCTGCGCTATACCTTTGCTGGATGCACATACCGTAAAAATTCGGCTTTAAGACGAGGATTTTTCCCTCCAAAATGAGCCCCCAAAAATGACCCCGTCTTATAGCTGAGGTCATGGACTGCAGGCTTTTTCACCAATGTCCGGCGAAGACCAGACATATGGAAAAAGCCGATCAGTTACATATAGAAAAGGTGCAACAAATATTTCTAAATTTTTTGGATGGAAATAAATTTCCCCCTTTTCCCCAATGCTTAATAGACCTACCTATTCAGATTCAATAAGAGTTTTCTCTCTTTGTAACTCTCACAAATGAAGACACAGAATGTCAACAGACATAAACAAGCCATGTGAGGGGTAAGAAGAGGGGTTTTCTCACGAAAAAAAAAGACCGATTTCTCACATCTAAACGGCATCTGGCAGTAGCAGATAGGCCCCAACAGATATGGCAAAAATTTGACCCATCTTATAAAAGAGTATAAGCAAAATCCCACCTTAGAAAAACTGAAAAAGGGGTTCCGTCTTATAGCCGAATCGCCTTATAGCCGAATTTTTACGGTACATATCTGTTTTGTAATTTACTCGGATTAACCCTGAATGCCAAACACAAAAATTGTCATCTGCTTTGTTGTCTGCTGGTTAATTTAAAAGGCATTGTTGCTCCTCAAGGAGCAGTCTGATTAGGATCCAAACTATTTGCCTGTATGCCAAAATGTGTTTGAAAAGTTGCAAGAAAAAGCAGCAGATGACATAAACCGAGGACAGTTTCAGATCAAGTTTTACATGGCAACCTAAGAGGTTATAATATACTGAAAGAAACTTTTAACGCTTGAAGCACTACAGAAAATTTTAGAGCAGATAGCAAAATAAGGTGATATTCCATGTGTCAAGCCTTATTTTTGGTGAAAAACAAGTAAAATACTTAAGAAATGCATTCAGCTAAGCTTGCTGAGCATTTAAAGGGTAAATATCAAAACATATTTAGTATATGATGATTACTCCAAAGTAGGGGCACCTCACTGTCTTAACCCATTAACTGCCAATTTCAAACATTTGACTTTTATTTGTCAGAGAAAATAAGGCTTAACATTACACATAAATCGTCTGCTGGACAAACAATTCACAAGAAATGTCAGTCCTTATTTTCACTAAAAAATAATAAAAAAAAAAAATGGCAAGCTTCTAAAAAAAAAAAGTACATTGTGCTTTAATCCATTTTGTACCTGACACCCCCAAAACAGTTTATTGGCAAACAGTGAAGACCCAGATCAGATGCCGCAGAGTGCGGCATCTGATCAGGGCCTACACTGTTTGCAAAATGTTCAGCCATTTTCCAAATAAATTTTGAAGAAAACACAACCTGACAACCCTAGATTTTTAGATGGACTCCTACTATATATAAGGAGAAAGATTCCATTCAGTAATATATGGGTTAATGGTTCAAAGGATGTTAGTGAAATATCACAAACAACAAGCCTGTACAGTTCCTGCCCAGTCTGATCTGGATCTGCATTTTTTGCCATTCTAATATCAAGGATGACTGAGAGAGGTTCTGTGAATTTTATAGCAACAGCTGTAGTGAGTTTAGATCCCATTGTTTCTGGCATAAGCTGGGACTGTTTTTATCTCTTCCATTTTTTGTTGTGCCTGATTTAAGCATGGCATGATATAGGAGTCCGGTTTTCTGTCATTCATCGAGCCATAAACATTTGGGACCATCCTAACTTTCACCCTAATGTAATAGTCTATTTCTCGAGAACTATAACAGCTTCATTAATGATATTGGTACAGACTTGCATCTAAGGCATGCAGCTTTAATTGACATATCCATATTTGACCTTGACCTACATTTTTTGGTTGACTGACTTTGTGAACTATTGCAACTACCCTTACTTTCGTCCTAATGTTAGAGTCCATTTCTCAAGAACTATTAGAGCTTCATTAATGATACTTGGTACACTTACATTTAGGGATGGAAACATTAATACAACCATCCATATTTGACCCTGACCTACATTTTATGGTTCACTGACTTTGTGAACTATTGCAACCACCCTTGCTTTCACCCTAATGTAAGGGTCCATTTCTCGAGAATTATTTGAGGTTCATTAATGATATTTGGTACAAACTCAAATTTAGGGATATTTCCATATTTGACATTAACCTACATTTCATGGTTCACTGACTTGGTGAACTATTGCATCAACCCTAGCTTTCACCTTAATGTTTAAATCCATTTCAGATTTTGCCCCCTACAGGCACGACATAGGCTTCGGCGGAATTCTTGTCACGGTTACCTATTCATTTTTTCTCCATTTATCACTGTTTTCCTTCTTTTTTCTCAGTCTTGATATCTTTGTGATCCATTATCATTCATTTTCTAAGAAATGTTACAAAAAGAAGAAAGAATAATGAGGATAAATTTAGGACATCTTGTCTTATTTCTCTATAAAAACATATGTTGTGGGTACTTGTAAGAATCGCCTCATTGAGGCGATTCTTACAAGTACCCACAACATATGTTTTCATGGAGAAATAAGGAAAAATATCCCTTAATCATTTGCTCGTAATCTAGTGCTGTGAAGGACCTTCTGGTGTTGATGCCTTCTTCAACCACAGCACAATATAATTTATATTATCTTTTCAGTTATGTAAATTGTAATTTAACAAAATATATGGAGAAGCACAAGATTAAATCAGACAGTAAAGCATTCCATTTGGTAAGTATGATGTTGTCGTAGCAACATAGCTCAAATTAATGAGGAAGGGTAAAGATAAATCAGGACTGCTGTTCATATTTCTTTCAACAAGAAAAGTGTTGTGGTGCTGGTACTGGTAAGATTTGTCATCGCTCAGTAAAAGCATTTGTCAGTTCGCTGTTGAAGGAATGTGTTAGAAGGTCTAAACACCTGCCCAAAAAGTGTGATTAACAAACAAATTTGGCATGACTGGGAAAGGTGTATGGATGATAAACTCCAGTTCTATCCATGCACATTGATTCTGACTGGCTGGAGTGTGTAGCTGGTAGATGGAAGGATTGTGGTTGATAACTCGGATCAGTGGCAACTAGGTCATGCTCAACAAACTAGCTTGACTTTTCCTGGACTCTTAAAGCACCACAGAAATTTGTAGAGAAGACATCAATTTTATTTCATAAATCAATTTTCAGACCAAATAAGACTTGACATCACATCTGAATTGTCTGCCCAATTCATATGTCATATCAAGTGAAGTCAATTTTTGTCTAAAATATATAACAGAAACATTTGAAAATAACATCTGTAAATGTCTAGATTTGGCAGTATATGGGTTAATAGTGTTTATTGAGCCGTAAAATAGATGATACCCCTGGCACCCTTACCTATTGGGGCTTGGAGAAATAGATTGGGCTGCATGGTGCTTCTGCGCAGAGCTGAAACTGATCAAACTTGAATACTGGTAAACATCTTCAGTCTAAGCCGGCCCTGGATAAGTAATGCGAGTAGGACCACTCCTTAAACCTTAGTGGATTCTATGGTTGATAGGGCTTAAGACGTCATTTCATCTCAGTGTCGGTAGAAGTCCCACATAATCAGAAGCAACGTTGGCCTAAATAGTCTAAATGGCCTAAATAGTGTTGATGGGACATAAAACCTCAACTCAAACAAAACAAAAATATGACACATTTGATTTACAGTAAAATTCCTGTATTAAGACCACCCTGGGGACTGTTCAAAAGTGGTCTTAAAGACCACTTTTGAACAGTCCCGAAGGTGGTCCATGACCAGAAGACACTGTATGCAGAAAACACAAAGAAAGAATAACTGTAACCTACTAAATAAGCTTTTTAAAGCAGAATTAGTCTTAATATTAGGTGGTCTTAATAGGGGAATTTCACTGTATTTTCCCCCATCAAGTTGATCTGTGGGGTTGGGCTGGGTGTGATGCTGCTGGATAGCTTGCAGTGCTTGGGCCTTCTACTTTCGACCTCAAGGTGAGGTGGGAGTTGGCATCAGTGTTGGCATTTGAATCAGCATCAGTGTCCACATTTACTTTGAAGTTTTTCAAGAGCTAGATTTGCAAACCATATGATGGATTAGATTTATATTTGGTATGATAATAAATATTGGTCAAAAGTTTTATTCAGCAATACCCCATCCAAGTAAGTGGCCTAAAGATCAAGGTCATGGAATTTCAAGTTTAACTTCTTTTAAAAGGTTATATTTTCCAAACTATATGATGGATTTGGTTTAAATTTGGCATGCTGATAGGTGTTGGACCACATTTTTATTCAGTAATATCCCCATGCCCATGACTTCAAGGTCACGGTCACAGACTTGTAAACCTTTCGTTAAAGTTTGATGTTGAAGTTATTTTAAGAAGTCAAATTTTTCTAACCAGATACAGTCCAACCTGTCTTAAGCAAGCAGTTTTGGGAAAAGGCAAAATCGCTTGCTTAAGACAGGTGCTTGCTTAATAAAGGGTCGAATGAGACCTGAGAAAACAGTTTCGTCCTGACCAAGGGTACTCTTCAGGTGGCTTGTACTAGTACTAGGCATAATTGCAAATTTAGAGTAACAATTTGAATTAACCCTTGTCCTGCTGAATATTCATATCGGCCACACCCACTACTGATTATCAACCAATCAGATTACTTGTTGCAAACTATTGCAACAAATTCATAATCTGAATGGCAAACAATGTAGATCCTGATCAGATGGCTTCGTCAGAAGCCATCTGATCTGGATCTTCATTGTTTGGAAAATAAGGCATATCCGGGCTCAGCAGGACAAGGGTTAACAGATAGACTGAGAGAATCAAATGTTTTTTAAAAGCTTCTGCTTGTCTGATAAACACAAGGGTAATGCCCTTTCCTCCCCTACCACCCACTTTGCGAATGCCTGCAATATTAGTGGACAGTTCAAGAAACAAAAGAAATTCGATATTGAAGGTTGACAAATCTGGTCATCAAAACATACAAAATGCCTTTGATGGTTTAACCAAATCATTTATTTTTCGCACCTTTGCTCAAATTGCTTATCTTATGGATCAGCATGACTCTTTACTTTACTTTAGGATGATGAGGGGTATGATTTAGGCAGATGCCTCTTGTGCCCCATGTCTGTTCTTGTTGAAACGGTCTAGCCTGTTCTTGAAGCTATTCACCATTGAAGCTGATATGACATCATTTGGCAATTAATTCCAAGCATTCACAACTCGTATACTAAAAAAATTTACTCGTTGAAGTATGCTTTTCTTCAGTCTCGGTTTATACACGTTCATGTTGTTCCCTCTGGTATTTGCATTTTCTCTAAACGTGAAGAACTGTTCACAATTTACATTATATTTACCAGTTATAATTTACATTATCTTTACCAGTTATAATTCTATAAGCCTGTATCAGATCTCCCCCTAACTCGTCTCTCTTCCAATAAACCATAGTCAAATTCAGTGCTTTAAGTCGGTCCTTATGCTCTAAGTTTCTCAACTGTGGAACTAACTTGGTCGCTCTTTGTTGAATTTTCTCTAAACAGTCTATATCTTTATGTAAGTATGGGTTCCAAGCTTGTATCCCAAATTCCATGTGTGTACGCACATACGTCTTAGACTCGTCACGGTCATGACCCATTGCATTGTTTTACTCTTCATTGCATTATGAAACATAACTTTCTCACCTCTGCTAATTGGCAAACAATCATCTATTATCCATTAATTGATTGCACCTGTGAAATTATATTTGTATTTAGCTGAAAACAATCAGCGACGATGGGCTGACTTTTCTTTGATATTAGAATTTGTAAACATTTTGTTGGTTACCGGTTTCCCAACATTGAATTCAAGCATATCGATTTAAACCGGTATCCAGTATGAAAAAAAAAAAATATGTGTTTGTTGAGCGCTACGAGCAATTTGGTCTAACTAAACACCTAATAATCGGAAAAACACTCAGCTCTTTTACAACGCTGTATGAAGTACCGAAAAATCAATACGGCCGCAAGTCAAAATGGCGGCCGCTTAAACAAGGGTTATATTACATTTCGGATGTATTTTGCCGGCTGTTGGTCTCGTTGAACAGGTGCTTGCTTAATACAGGTTCATTTACATGGGGAATCATTTGGGGGGACCCAAAAGTGGCCGTTGAAGACAGGTGCGAGCTGATTAGAGGTGGTTCTAAGTACAGGTTGGACTGTAATGGATTTAGTTTACATTTGGTATGCTGATAGGTATATGTTTAAAGTTTTATTAGCTCACCTGTCACATAGTGACAAGGTGAGCTTTTGTGACCACTTTTTGTCCGTCGTCCGTCGTGCGTGCGTGTGTATACCCCATGGTCAATCTTGATCAAATTTCATGGGAAGCATCATCAGGTAGGGGGAAAGGCTGCATAAGGTTTTTGGGCTGATCAGATTGGAATTCTGGTTGCAATGGTAACATATAGCTCCCATAGACTATCAATGGGAAAAAATTAAAATATCTTCTTCTCTGAAACCACAGGGCCCAGAGCTTAGATATTTAACATGTAGCAACGGCCAGTGGTCACCTACATAATTCCTGCCAATCATGCCCCTGGGGTCCAAATTGGCCACACCCCGGGGCCCCTTCGCTCCCATAGACTCATAATGGAACAAAAAGCTTCAAAAATCTTCTTCTCGGAAACTACAGGGCCCAGAGCTTAGATATTTAGCATGTAGCAACGGCAAGTGGTCACCTACATAATTCCTGCCAATCATGCCCCTGGGGTCAAAACGGGCCACGCCCCGGGGCCCTTTAGCTCCTATAGACTCATAATGGAAAAAAGCTTCAAAAATCTTCTTCTCTGAAACCACAGGCCCAGAGCTGAGATATTTGGCATGTAGCAACGGCAAGTGGTCACCTACATAATTCCTGCCAATCATGCCCCTGGGGTCCAAATTGGCCACACCCCGGGGCCCCTTAGCTCCAACAGACTCATAATGGAAAAAAAGCTTCAAAAATCTTCTTCTCTGAAACCACAGGGCCCAGAGCTTAGATATTTAGAATGTAGCAACGGCCAGTGGTCACCTACATAATTCCTGCCAATCATGCCCCTGGGGTCCAAATGGGCCACACCCGGGGCCCCTTAGCTCCCATAGACTCATAATGGAAAAAAGCTTCAAAAATCTTCTTCTCTGAAACACAGGGCCCAGAGCTTAGATATTTAGCATGTAGCAACGGCAATTGGTCACCTACATAATTCCTGCCAATCATGCCCCTGGGTTCCGAATGGGCCACGTGCCGGGGCCCCTTTGCTTCCAAAGACTCATAATGGAAAAAAGCTTAAAAAATCTTCTTCTCTGAAACCACAGGGCCCAGAGCTTAGATATTTAGTACGTAGCAACGGCAAGTGGTCACCTATATAATTCCTGCCAATCATGCCCCTTGGGTCCAAAAGGGCCATACCCCAGGGCCCCTTAGCTCCTTTAGACTCATAATGGAAAAAAAAGCTTCAAAAATCTTCTTCTCTGAAACCACAGGGCCCAGAGTTTAGATATTTAGCATGTAGCAACGGCAAGTGGTCACCTACATAATTCCTGCCAATCATGCCCCTGGGTTCCGAATGGGCCATGTGCCGGGGCCCCTTTGCTCCCAAAGACTCATAATGGAAAAAAGCTTAAAAAATCTTCTTATCTGAAACCACAGGGCCCAGAGCTTAGATATTTAGTACGTAGCAACGGCAAGTGGTCACCTATATAATTCCTGCCAATCATGCCCCTTGGGTCCAAAAGGCCACGCCCGGGGCCCCTTAGCTCCTTTAGACTCATAATGGAAAAAAAACGCTTCAAAAATCTTCTTCTCTGAAACCACAGGGCCCAGAGCTTAGATATTCAGCATGTAGCAATGGCAAGTGGTCACCTACATAAATCCTGCCAATCATGCCCGTGGGATCCAAATGGGCCACACCCCGGGGCCCCTTAGCTCCCATAGCCTCATAATGGAAAAAAAATTCAAAAATCTTCTTCTCTGAAACCACAGGGCCCAGAGCTTAGATATTTAACATGTAGCAACGGCAAGTGATCACCTACATAATTCCTGCCAATTATGGGCATGGGTTCCAAACGGGCCACGCCCCGGGGCCCTTTAGCTCCTTTAGACTCATAATGGAAAAAGGCTTCAAAAATCTTCTTCTCTGAAATCACAGCGCCCAGAGCTTAGATATTTAGTACGTAGCAACGGCAAGTGGTCACCTATATAATTTCTGCCAATCATGCCCCTGGGGTCCAAAAGGGCCACGCCCTGGGGCCCCTTAGCTCCTATAGACTCATAATGGAAAAAAAAGCTTCAAAAATCTTCTTCTCTGAAACCACAGGGCCCAGAGCTTAGATATTTAGCATGTAGCAATGGCAAGTGGTCACCTACATAAATCCTGCCAATCATGCCCATGAGATCCAAATGGGCCACGCCCCGGGGCCCCTTAGCTCCCATAGACTCATAATGGAAAAAAGATTCAAAAATCTTCTTCTCTGAAACCACAGGGCCCAGAGCTTAGATATTTAGCATGTAGCGACGGCAAGTGGTCACCTACATTATTCCTGCCAATCATGCCCCTGGGGTCCAAACAGGTGAGCGATATAGGGCCATTGGGCCCTCTTGTTAAGCAATACTCAACTCTTGCAGATGGCCTTAATTATAGAGTTTTTTTCATTCAGCACCCTGCCCAAGGCCTCAGAGTCACGGGCTACGACAAATTTCCAGGTGAGGTATGCTGTCTGATGATAGCTTTTGTTAGTTGTTTTGTTTTCTCTTTTTTTCAGCTACAGAAATTACTGACAATGGACCCAACTAAGAGGATAACATCAGAAACAGCAATGATTGATCCTTATTTTCTAGAGGAACCGAAACCTTCTAATGAGTAAGTGAATTTTCAGTGGCATAGCCAAAAAAAAAAATGATATTAACCCTTTTTGTACCAAATGGAATCTTCCTCCTTATATATAGCCCGGGTTCATTTCAAAATTTAGTGGTGACAGGTTGTGGTATCTTCAAAATTGATTTGGAAAATGGCTGAACTTCCTGCAAATAGTGTAGGCCCAGATGAGATGCCGCAATCTGCGGCGTCTCATCTGGGCCTGCACTGTTTGCCAAGGTACCCTTTTTGTGGTTTCCAGAACAAAATGGATTAAGCACAAAAAGGAAATTCTGTGTAGAATCATCTTTCACCAAGATTATTGTTGGTCTGTGTTGAGGACTAACATCCCCATCAACACTGTTTAGGTCATTTTGGAGACATTGCTTCTGATTTTGTGGGACTTTTACCTGACATTGCGATTAAATGAACAACAGTGTAACAAGGTGTGAAAATTAGGTCAATCAATGCAGTACAGATGCTACCGTAGTGATCCGGCTATAAGACGGGGGTTTTTACTGCCAGAATAACCCCTGATTTTTACACCCATCTTATAGCCAAGATCTCGGCATCCTTGAAATTTTTGGCAAAGTCCTGAAAGTCAGAGATATATGGAATATTTCAATCTGCTTTCAAAACACCTGGCAGATAAACGTGCATACTGTAACAGATAGTCTACATGTCTACAATTAAGGAAGTCTTTTGAAGTTGGTCATCATCTATAATTTCCTTATAAAATTTGGTACCTTTAAGCGAGTAACATAAACAAGCTGGACCTTTGTCTAGCTAGCTGCATGCAGTCATCTTGAACTATATAACCACCTTGTGATAATTATGTTTATCTTCTTGCAATAAAGTGATTAAAGAAGCATGACATAATCCACAAAAATTTAAAAGAAAGACCGAGGGAGTGCCACAATCACAAGACGCAGCCCACTCTCGACATCAAGAGGAAGAGGAAACATACACAAAACAAGAAAAATTATGAGTGTTTATGAAATGGAACAAATAGCCCTCTCTTCCCCACACGGGGTGATCAGACCATTAGAAAACACTAAACAACAACTCACAACAAATTGGCAGACATAGCAAAAGACCAACACCAAAACTACCACCATAGAATGGTCAGCAGCCTATGCCACAGGTGGGCTTAAAGATATTTTAGTGGCTGAATCTTCACCCTAGGTTAGGATGTTGTTCCCAATAATAAACCGGCCCCCACCCATAGGGGCTTGAAGAAATAAATGGGCTGCATTATGTTTCCATGCAGAGCTGGAACCGACCGCACATGAGTACTGGTAAACAGCTTAAAGGATCTAAACTTGCCCAGGTAAAGCGGTGCGAAGCGGACCGTCCATGCTTATAAACCGTATTGGTTTCATTGAGTGACAGGGCTTGAGATGTCATTTCATCTCAATGTCGGGTAAAAGTCCCACAAAATTGGAAGCAACGTCTCCAAAATGACCTATACAGTGTTGACGGGGAGGTTAAACATCAAATCAAACAAACAAACCAACAATAAACATTAAATATTCGGTTCGCAGTCATCAATTAACATTTCTTTGAAGTAAATCTCTAGAAACTAATTGTCATGTGATACATTAATATTCAATACGGGTTGGGTCCGTCATAATTGCGACCACGACTAGTGATCAGTGATGGCTTAAATCAAAATCCACAGATATATAGTCCGTCCATCCGTTTGTTCGTCCAGTCATGCATCCGAAACATAAACGCAGTCAATAACTTTCTTATTTCTGGATGGATTTTGAAATTATTTTGCAGAAACGTTAACCATTATGAGACAATGTGTTGCGCGCAAGGTCATACTTAGAGGTCAAATGTTAAAAAAAGAGCCCGAAACTTAAATGCAGTCAATAACTTTCTTATTTCTGAACGGATTTTACAATTACTTGGCAGAACTGTTCACCACCATGAGACAATGTGTAGCATGCAAAACCTGGGGCTGTACCTCCCAGGTCAAGGTCGTACTTAAAGGTCAAAGGTAAAAAAAAGGTCCGAAACTTAAACACAGTCAATAACTTACTTATTTCTTGATGGATTTTGAAAAATTTCTTGGCAGAAATATTCACTATAATGAGATGTGTTGCTCGCAAAACCCAGGTCAGTATTGCCAAGGTCAAGGTCGTACTTAGAGGTCAAAGGTAAAAAAAAGGGTCTGAAACTTAAACACAGTCAATAACTTTCTTATTTCTGGATGAATTTTGAAATTAATTAGTAGAAATGTTCCCCATCATGAGACGATGTGTCACACGCAAAACTCAGGTCCGTACCTCCAAGGTCAAAGTTGTACTTAGAGGTCAAAGGTCAAAAAAGGTCCCCAAAACTTAAACACGGTCAGTGACTTTCTTATTTCTGTATGGACTTTGAAATTACTTTGCAGAAATGTTAACCATCATGAGACAATATGTTGAGCACAAAACCCAGGTCCATACCTCCAAGGTCAAGGTCATACTTAGAGGTGAAATGTCAAAAAAGGGTCCAAAACTTAAAAACCGTCAATAACTTTCTATGGATTAATACGAATATAGACATATTTTCAGGCCGGGGCATTCGTGTCCTACGTACGCATTTTAGTTTCTTCTTATTTTTCAGAGAAAATAAAGCTTGATAATGTCGACTTGGCCAGTAATCACACAAAAAATGGCTGATTTTATTTTCAGTGTATTTGAAGGTTTCCCTATTCCATATCCAAAACGTGAATTCCTAGAAGATGAAGACGATGACAAACCAGACACAGGGACCAGTAAGGTACTATAACCCCAGTGTATTCTCAAAGTCAGTGATGTAACAATACAGTAACCCATTGCAGGCAGGAAACCCCTAAAGGGGGTACCTTGGCAAACAGTGCAGGCCCAGATCAGACACTGCAGAATGTGGAGTCTGATCAGGGCCTGCACAATCTGCTTACAGAATTGTCCATCAAAAGAGAATGAAAACGAAAAAAAATAAGTCTTCCACCCCTTATATGACAAATGGACTTGTCCAACATATAGCAATGGAAGAGCCCACTAGTACACAATGGGTTAAACTATCAATCCATCACAAAAGTGGCCTTGGAACTATATGAAGTGCTATTGTGATAGTAAAGTGGCAATAACAATAGTTTTGGCAATGGTATCTTCACTGTCACAACAGTTTCAATAGTTCTGAATGTTGAATTATTAGATGTATACAGTAAAATTCCTATATTAAGACCACCTTTTCGACTGCTCAAAACTGGTCTTTTAAGACAACTTTTGAACAGCTCAAAAGATGGTCTCTTACTAAAGCACACAAGATGTAGAGAAAAAAAATACATAGAAAATGTTGTTGAAATTCTCTACATATTATGCTTTTAAAAGCATAATTTGTCTTAATTTTAGTTGTCTTAATAGCGGAATTTCACTGTATATAGAAATCATGGGTCTGTAAATAGAAAATAACTACGTGTAATAACCAAAAGGTGGAATATATTAGAATTTGCACACCAAGGGCCAGTTGTTCAAAGCATCGTTAGCTTAATGAGCTCGTTAGTGGTCATATTGTTATCTGTTCTAGCAAGTTTAATATTTAAATTTTTGGTATTTTTGCTGAAAAAAATGTGAGCGGCTTTTACACAGCTCACATTTTTTCAGCAAAAATAGCATATTTGCCATAATAAGGGATCAAAGTTTTAATGATACATTAACTAAAGACATTGTTAGTTTTGAACAACTGGCCCCAGAACTCTAAAATGTACAGTACAACACTTGATGTCAGCATGTGCTCTGTTCATCAAATATTACAGCAACTGTCTGGCATTCAAATGGAATTTCAACATTGAATATCATCAGAACTGAAGCTTTATGAAAATCTTTGGTCCTTTTAAAGTAAATGATGTTCCCAGTAATTATCAAAATAGTATGAAATAAAAACCTTAGTCGAAATAATTCATTTTCAGTCCAGAAATATTGTATCATGTAATATAGGCCTGTTGTTACAATGTTCCTTTCTTTTGCCATTGCCTACGAAGACATACGCTTTGATAAAATCATGCAAAATCCATATTGGTTATCTACAAAATTATCTGAAATTTACAAGAATTGACTGAATGGCAGCATCAAGATATGGCAGAGAAATAGAGAATATTTGATTTTTTCAGTGTATCAATTTTTATTTCACTGAATGAACACCAAAAGAAGTATTTTCAAGAGTGGTGTTCATGAGTGAAAATTGAGCTTACACTGAAAAAAAAATCAAATTTTCTGTTTCACTGTAATTATTAACCCTTGTCCTGCTGAATATTCATATATGCCACACCCACTACCGATTATCAACCAATCAGATTACTTGATGCAAATTATTGTAACAAATTCACAATCTGAATGGCAAACAATGTAGATCCTGATCAGATGGCTTCGTCAGAAGCCATCTGATCTGGATCTACATTGTTTCAAAGATATGGCATATCCGGGATTAGCAGGACAAGGGTTAATGCAGTTTTAAAGCGTGAGCCATCTTCACAAAGAACAAACTTTTTCCATGGCGACCTGGCATTGTTTTACAGCTGTTCGGCGGGTACATTATTGGGTGTAAACTAAGTCTGACCTGGAAAATACCTTGGATTTTCTTTGTCATATGGTTCACTTGAAATTTGCATTCAAATAATGTCTGCAGTTGCTTATCTCTTTCTGGCGTTGCATGCATTAACCCTTCTCTTGCTGAATACTCATTTAAGCCACACCCATTTCTGTCTATCAACCAATGAAATTACTTGATATAATTTATTGCTACAAATTCATAAACTGAATGCCAAACAGTGTAGATCCTGATCAGATGGCTTCTTCAGAAGCCATCTGATCTGGATCTACACTGTTTGCAAAGATAGGGGTTGTCGTGAACAGCAAGATAAGGGTTAATTACTTAATGTCAGTGCTAAATGTGACGTCATCAACATCTTAATGATGTGCGAACATGTGTGACATAATTTCTGACATACATTAACTATTATAGCTAACTGACGTTAGAATAAACAGAGGAAACATGTTATTTTTTAATGATACATAGAATTCACAAACAGTGAAATCCAAAAATCGTATTTTCACTGTTTGAACATGTCTGGGAAAAGTGTGGTTAGTTAACATGATTGGCTGAACAAGACACTAATAGTGTTAACTGGGCTGTTAACCAATTGCATGCCGGAAACCCCTAAAGGGGTACCTTGGCAAACAGCGCAGGCCCAGATCAGATGCTGTAGAATGCGTCATCTGATCAGTGCCAGCACTATTTGCTAACAATGTTCCGTCAAAAATAGAATAAAAAAAAAAAAAAAAAAAATAGGCCTGCCACATGGACTTGTCCAACATATAGCAATGGAAGAGTCCACTAGCATACAATAGGTTAAACTCTAAACCAAACAGTTTCCATAAGGGGATAAAAGGATTCGTGCATTTATGTTTTATGGCAAGAATTACATGTCAGACAACTGTTAAAACCTATTCTAACGCAGTGCATCTATATAGGCGATGGAAATTAACTGTGATTTATTCTGCAGCAAATCACTGGGCTGAAGAGGTTGATCAGTGATTTCATAATGTTCCTTTGACATGAAACAGTGAAATGTAATTTATTTATACATGGAAAATATTAAAATTGACATAAATGTGTGTGATACAATCCCTAATGTTGATGGGATTTCTTCTAACATTGGCAAAAAGTTGGGAAAACTTGAAGGAAACAGCAAAATTATTATAGATTTTAGTGTGTTATAATCAAAATAGATAAGCTCTAGTGTGTGAACTGACCTCCAAACCGTGATTTAATACTCAACTGCTAGAGCTAATCTATTAATCATAATTCAATATAACATGCACATAATTATATTGTCTAATACCGTATCGATCCTAAGGCCTAAGCAAACAGTGCAGAACCATATCAGGGTCTACACCATTTGCCATTAAGTCTCCACTTTTTGGACTCCTTTCTGGATCTCAAAACAAACTTGTAACTTGTTTTAGGAGAATTACAGCAACTTGTTTTAGGAGAATTACAGCAAATCCTCAAGCTGTCCAAATTTTTTGGATTTTTACCCTAGTCTAATATACATGAGTTTGTATAAAATATAGTGAATCATGATAATTACATGTTAGATGTATTATATCTATATTGTGTACTCATTTTAGAAAAAAATAAACACTTCCAGAATTCCTTTTTAGCAACAAGCTGCAAACAATAACAATACCGGTACCACCTCAACACCACACGGGCAGCAACCACCAACGAAGCGTGTCCGGGTCATGCCACCATCACCATCGGCCAGTACTTCTATGGTAACTACTGAGTACCAGGTACAGTGTCGGTAGTAAATCTTAGACCACATGTAACACTGTCTCACTGTTATATGGAATGACTTGTGTGATCTACAGAGAATTTTTTTGTTGTCCTAACACTTCTTAAAAGCTTCAGTTATGGCAGTTTGTCATTGTGATTGTAGTAAAGACCGACAGAGTCGCATTGCATTGGTGCACTAAAAGCTCTTCATATTTATATTTATAAGATATAAGAACAGATAAGGTGGATATTTTGTTATAATTGAAGGATAGTTTATGTCAATTCTCCATGAACACCTATGTTATGGGTATTCATTAGAACCGCCTCAACGAGGCGGTTCTAATGAATACCCACAACATAGGTTTATATAGAGAAATAAGGAAAATTATCACTCAGTTATCACAAAATACTCACCTTTTCTATTCCTATAAATTAACCCTTGTCCTGCTGAGCCCGGATATGTCTTATCTTTCAAACAGTGTAGATCCAGATCAGATGGCTTCCAGAAGCCATCTGATCAGGATCTTCATTGTTTGCCATCCAGTTAATGAATTTGTTGCAATAATTTGCATCAAGTAATTTGATTGGCTGATAATCAGTAGTGGGTGTGACATATTTAAATATTCAGCAGGACAAGGGTTAAGATTTATATAAAATAACTTCAGATACGGAGGAGTTTGTGTTGAGGTTTTACATCCCTTTCATCACTATTTAGGTCATTTTGGAGACGTTGCTTCCAATTTTGTGGGTGAGATTGAGATGAAATGACATCTCAAGCCCTACCCCCCAAAGAGACCAGTTAGGATTTAAGGGATGTTCTAAGTCGAACAACTTTTCCTAGGCAGGCTTATGCCTTCTAAACAGTTTACCAGTATTCAAATGTTAGGTTGGTTTCAGATCTGCATGGAAGCACCATGCAGTCCATGGGGATTGGGGGTGGGGTTGGTGTAGGGGAGGGGGTGGGGGTGGGATAAGGAGAAGTAATGAAAATAGCCAAGGATGCTTTTTTTTATTTCTTGTTAGAAACATATGTTGTGGGTACTTGTTAGAATCTTCTACTAGAACCCACAACATTTTTTTTTAAAACGAGAAATAAATACAGTGAAACTTTAATATTAACCCTTATCTTGCTGTTCACAAGAACACCTATCTTTGCAAACAGTGTAGATCCAGATCAGATGGCTTCTGGAGAAGCCATCTGATCAGGATCTACACTGTTTGGCAGTCAGTTTATGAATTTGTAGCAATAAATTACATCAAGTAATTTGATTGGTTCAGAGTCAGAAATGGGTGTGGCTAAATTGAATATTCAGCAAGATAAGGGTTAAACCCAAACATGGGCGGCTCATTGATCTTGGTTAATTCAAACTGGTTCTTGAGGCCCTAGCAAATACACTGCAGCTGGTGTTAAGGGAAGATGTGTCAGCAGTAAAAAGTCTCCCTGCCCTTCATCACAGTGCAGTTTATATTTTCTTGTCCTTTGGGATCATTAATTCAATTGTGGAAGTTGGAAAATAATTGAGGGTCACTGATGAGGCCTAATTGGCCGAAACTAGCTAGTCTGGCCCAGAAACACTAGTACACTCCATACTTTCAGTTCATTGCTTTCAAAAGCTAACCATTTCATAAAAAATATCTTCCAATAGCTCTAGATGTTCATTTTGTTTGATTTGAGGTTTAACATCCCCGTCAACACAGTATAGGTCATTTTGGAGACGTTGCTTCCAATTTTGTGGGACTTTTATCCGACATTGAGATGAAATTACATCTCAAGCCCTGGCGCCTAATGATTGTAAGACCAACTGGCACCACTTTGCCTGGGCAGGCTTAGATCGGTTTACCAGTACTCGTGTGCAGTCGGTTTCAGCTCTGCGTGGAAGCATTTTGCAGCCCATCTATTTCTAGATGTTCATATCTATGGATATTTTAGGAAGGGTTTCCTGATTTTATATTCTAAAAGCCATGCTGTGTATTCTCGTTAGAATCACCTCATAGTGGCGATTCTAATGCATACTTAAAGGCATTTATTCTGTAACAGTAAAACACACCGTGTGTCCATAATTGTTTTATTGCCACTGTGATATACTGACTATAGCAGATCAAAGGCAGCCCTTAATAGGGTGATTAGTAGCTCTTGTTGAATCCCCTGACTGAGACACTTAAGGGGAAAATCAATAATGTACACCAGTCAACAGTAAGTAATTGATTGATTTTCCCCAAGGCGGCCCCTTACCTGTTGAAGACACAGGACTTCTCTCCAGTGAGCACTGAGGGCTACATAATATTATGAAATGAAATGATAGTCCTCAATAATCAAGAATAAATGCCTTTAAAGCATACCTTTATTTCCCAGAAGATCATTAAGACATCTTTCAGTGATTCTCATTATGCTGCATGACATGGCACTATTAACCCATTGCATGCGGGAAACCCCTAAAGTATGCAGAATGCGGCATCTGATCAGTGCCTGCACTATTAGCTAACAGAATTTTCCATCAAAAATAGAATAAAAACAAAAAAAATTAGCCTACCACCCCTTATATAACAAATGGACTTGTCCAACATATAGCAATGGAAGGGTCCACTGGTATACAGTGGGTTGAGCCTCAGTTGTTTGAACTACCTCTATCTCAAACAATTTCTCATGGTCCCAAAGGTGTTTTAGCTATTGGTTTGATTGTAAACTTAACCCTTGATTATCCCCCTTACTCCATATCTGAAGCTAGGTTTCATATTTAACCCTTGTCCTGCTGAATAAATTAGTCACACCCATTTTTTCATAATGAGCCAATCAAATTTCTTGATATGATGAATTCTTATAATTCAAAAATTGCTAGTCAAACAGTGTAGGTCCTGATCAGATGGCTGAATAAATTAGTCACACCCATTTTTTCATAATTAGCCAATCAAATTTTTTGGTATGATGAATTCATATAATTCAAAAATTGCTAGTCAAACAGTGTAGATCCTGATCAGATGGCTTCTTCAGAAGCCATCTGATCTGGATCTACACTGTTTGCAAATTGAAGAAGCCATCTGATCTGGATCTACACTGTTTGCAAAGGTAGGCTTGTCTTGTTCAGTAGGATGAGGGTACCTGCTTTATAGTGAACAGGAATATAAAGAGGTTTTTAGTACAGTACACCAGCTTGGCTGCATGAAAGTCTGTGTTAAAAGATATCTTAGTGTATTTTAGTTGGGAAAATAAAGCAACATTGAATAACTTTCTTGTTTCTACAGAGATTTGATACATTCTGCATATCATAGGTATGTACAAGTAGATAATGAAAATTGAGATAGTAATTGGCTACCCATTTGATAGTTATAACTAGAAATGCATCCATAGGACACAGATGCCCCCGCCTGATATGTCTATGTTCGTGTTCATCCATAGAAAGTTATTGACCGTGTTTAAGTTTTGGACCCTTTTTTCACATTTGACCTCTAAGTATGACCTTGACCTTGGAGGTAAGGACCTTCGTTTTGTGTGAGGCAGATTATCTTATGATGGCCAACATTTCTGCCAAGTAATTTCAACATCCATCCAGAGATTGACTGGACCGTAAAACCCCAATTTGACCACTAAATGAGCTTGTTAAACTAAGGATGCTCTTAAAACTGGGCCCTGATGCTTTAAAAACTAGACACTGAACTTAACCCTTGTCCTGCTGAGCCCGGATATGTTTTATTTTTTAAACAATGTAGATCCAGATCAGATGGCTTCTGAAGAAGCCATCTGATCAGGATCTTCATTGTTTGTCATTTAGTTTATGAATTTGTTGCAATGATTTGCATCAAGTAATCTAATTGGTTGATAAGCAGTGGTGGGTGTGGCATATATAAATATTCAGCAGGTCAAGGGTTAATAAGAAACATTTCAGTCTCATTCAGTAAAATTTCATGATACATAATTAAATTTTGAATAGACACAACTACCATTTTCAAAAGAATGTCACCCTCATGTTTCAGAGTCCAGTAAGTTCAATTTTACATTTTGGTCAGTTTCTCAACTGTGTGTGCAACAGTAATGCTTATTGGTACATACATGTTGATTTTACCTCTTGATTTAGCTCACCCATATTTGACCTTGACCTTTGTTTCACAATCTTGTAATAAACCCCAACTGTGATCAGGAGATCACAGATTTGATCTTTGGGGTCATAGAGACTGATCAGTTAACCCTTATCTTGCTGTTCACGACAACCCCTATCTTTGCAAACAGTGTAGATTCTGAAGAAGCCATCTGATCAGGATCTACACTGTTTGATATTCAGTTTATGAATTTGTAGCAATAAATTACATCAAGTAATTTGATTGGTTGATAGACAGAAATGGGTGTGGCTTTAATGAATATTCAGCAAGATAAGGGTTAATCTTTTCTATAGTCATTCTCTCCCTTCTTTAGAATGGAAATACAATGATGGCTCAAAGCCTGATGGCTCGTTTACCATGGTTGATTGAAACTCATTCTGGAGTCGAGTCTCTAGAAATTTCTTTCTGTAGGATCTGTTAAGCCTGGATGAGGCGATTCTAATGGGTACACACTGAATGACATTGTTTTATATATAATGCTCATTGGCTCAAACTTTCCGTTTCGAACAAATTTTCATGGTCCCAAAGATGGTTTGACTGTATGTCTCGTTCTAACCTAATAAGGGAGGTCAGAGTCCAATGATTAACCCTTATCTTACTGAATATTCATTTAAACCCCACCCATTTCTGTCTATCAACCAATCAAATTACTTGATGTAATTTATTGCTACAAATTCATAAACTGAATGCCAAACAGTGTAGATCCTGATCAGATGGCTTCTTCAGAAGCCATCTGATCTGGATCTACACTGTTTGCAAAGATAGGGGTTGTCGTGAACAGCAAGATAAGGGTTAAGAATTCATCTGTCCAGGATTTTGTTATTCAGTTTGTGAATTTACGGGAATAAATTGCATCAAGTATTTTGATAGAGCAACAGTCAGAAATTGATGTGGCAAACTTAATTTATTCAGCAGGACAAGGGTTAAGGGATAAGACTAACACTGAGGATTATTTGAAGCTAAAGATTTTTTTCCCTTTATTCTAAAAATATGCTGTTGGTATTTACTACAATTTGCTCACAATGTTCATCTCTATGTTTTCTCTGTTTTTAGAAAAACAGGAAATCTCTAGAATAGTTATCTCAAACTTGTCAGCCTATCCATGTTGTTTCTGACAGCAGTCACTGACAAAGCACCAAGTTCATTAAGGCTAAGCACTCTGGGTAAATATTTCAGCAGACATTTTATAATATATCCCTTATTTTTGCCAAAAAAAAAAATAAAACAAAATTGAAATTACAGATTTTGACATTCCATGCAAATTGTCTCCCTTGGAGACAATTTGCATGAAATATCAAAACCTGTTTAAGAAAAAATCCATCAATTTGTCGTCTGTTGATTTAGCCAAGAGATGGTAAGGGTTGAACATGCAATATTGAGACAGTTTTCTTGTGGTCTGGTGATTGTGAAGACACTGTATCTAAACTTTCTGTTTCTTCTTTATGTGTAAATAGCTCATGTTGAAAAAGTGAATCTTGAGTCTTCTGTAAATCATTACAGGGGAACGGATATGGCTTAAAGGGGACAAGATGGCCTGTCTGCTACACAGTTTTGCTTTGAATTCTCTGCCCCTGACCTTGGGATACTTATGCTATACCAATACAACAGTGAATAAAATCATTAACCCTTAATATGCAGAGAAAAACTTCATCTGAAAATGTCATCTGCTTATGTCATCTGCTGAATTTTTTGCAAACTTTTTAACAATATTTTTTGCATACAAGCAAACAGTGTGGGCCCAGATCAGACTGCTCCTACAGGAGCAGTCTAATCTGGGTCCACATTGTTTGCAAAAAATTACTTTTAAGGTAACCGGGAGACGGCAAAGCAGACATCAATGGTCGTGGTTGGCATTTCATGGGTTAAAAAATGTCATAATTCTCAGGATTCACATGTTTCAAAATTGAAGCTATCCTTATCTCATGATAATCAGGAGCTTAATGTGCTTATTACATGTAAATAACAACCAGCTTCTGTGTTAATAGTACTGGTAGCAATATTTAACCAGCTTCTGTGTTACTAGTACTGGTAGCAATACTTAAATATGTCCCTGTATGACGTAGAGTAGATGTGTGTGTTGCATGCTTGTCCAGTGGTTGTTGACTGTCTATCATGCCTATGTACTCTGTGTGTTCCTGCATGGTAAAAGCTAGGCTTGGGACTGTATTACGGTATTTACCAAAAGTATTCGGACATCTCAACTCCGTACCATATTTGTTCTAAAAATTGAACAAGTACAATCAACTACCCAATGTTTTGTCTAAAAATAGCTGGATGAGTGGCAAACAGTGCAGACCCTGATGAGATGCCGCATTTTATGCCATCTCATCTGGGTCTGCACTGTTTGCTCTTGCTTGTCTGTTTGAATACATACAGTAAATATGGTGAATGTGATACTAAAAGAGACATACCTGTGTGATATAATTCTGTACTTCATCATTCAAGGACAGGCCCTAGTTTTTATAAAGAAAATATGATTTTTGTCGCGCCTGCTTTAAGCATGGCCCGATATAGATGTCCGGTTTTCTGTCCGGATTTTTAGCTCACCTGAGCCTTTAGGCTCATAGGTGAGCTTATAGTATAGCCATGGTCCGTCCGTCCGTCCGTCCGTCCGTCCGTCCACCATTTCCAAAGATCTTCTTCTCCTATACTGCAGGGCCAATCAAAGCCAAATTTCATATGGAGCCTCAGTGGGATGGGGGAACGAAAGTTTGTTTGCGGGGTCTGGATCACATGACCAAGATGGCCGCCATATGGTAAAAAGCCTTCAAAAATCTTCTTCTCCAGAACCATAAGGCCAGTGGCCTTGAAACTTGGCATGTAGCATATGGTACTCAGGCCCATCATGGTTTGTACATTTAGGCTCATAGGTGAGCTTATAGTATAGCCATGGTCCGTCGTCCGTCCGTCCGTCCACCATTTTCAAAGATCTTCTTCTCCTATACTGCAGGGCCAATCAAAGCCAAATTTCATATGGAGCCTCAGTGGGATGGGGGAACGAAAGTTTGTTCGCGGGGTCTGGATCACATGACCAAGATGGCCGCCATGCCCATATATGGTAAAAAGCCTTCAAAAATCTTCTTCTCCAGAACCATAAGGCCAGTGGCCTTGAAACTTGGCATGTAGCATATGGTACTCAGGCCCATCATGGTTTGTACAAATGGTGACCCTGGGTTGACCTTGACCTATGGACAGTTCCTCATATTTTCCCTTTCTTTGAGCCAGGCACCGAGGTTATAAAACTTTTTTCACGCTCAACTCACTTCAGCATGAAATTTACCCTGCTCATAAGTTTTAAAATGCCAACAAATATTGAGATGGCATTTTAGAATTTATGAGCAGGGTAAATGACATTTTCTGCTGATCTAAGTAGGAAAATTGTCACCAGACAGGTGAGCGGTTCAGGACCACTGGTCCTCTGGTTTGTCAAACCATTAACATTTGCGACCACCCTAACTTTCACCGTAATGTAAGAATCCATTTCTGAAGAACTATACTACTCGGTACAAACTTGCATCTTGGAATAGCAACTTCACTGCAAGCATCCATATCTGATGTTGACCTACATTTCATGGTTCACCAACTTTGTTAGTTATTGCAACTACCCTAACTTTCACCCTAATGTAAGAGTCCATTTCTTGAGAACTATAAGAGCTCCATTAGTGATATTTTGGTACAAGCTTGTATCTAAGAATAGCAACTTCATTGCAGGCATCCATATCTCACCTTGACCTGCATTTCATGGTTCACTGACTTTGTGAATTATTGCTCCCACCTTAACTTTCACCCGAATGTAAGAGTTCATTTCTCGAGAACTATAAGAGCTTCATTAATGATACACGGTACAACTTGCATCTAGGAACGGCAACTTCAATGCAAGCATCCATATCTGACCTTGATCTAATTTCATGGGTCATTGACTTTGTGAATTATTGCGACCACCCGAACTTTCACCCTAATGTAATAGTCCATTTCTCAAGTGCTTTATTAATGATAATTGGTAGAAACTAGCATCCAGGAATAGCAGCTTTAATGCAAGCATCCATATCTCACCTTGACCTTCATTTCATGGTTCACTGTCTTTGTGAATTATTGCGACCACCCTAACATAATGTAAGACACCATTTCTCGAAAACTATAAGAGCTTCATTAATGATACTTGGTACAAGCTTGCATCTAGGAGTGACAACTTTAATGCAGGCCCATGTTTGACCTTGACATAGATTTCATGGGTCAGTGACTTTGTTCCCCCACAGTGCGACATAGTCTTCGGCAGAATCTTGTCTTACTTATTTGACCTAGCTCATTAGAAAAGGGTACTGAACGTATAGGTGACCACCTAAGGCTCGGAAGGCCTTGTATCTATGTGCAATCTTGACATACCAACATGCAGAGGAAATATTGCAGTAGCTTAATGCAAGAAGTAATACTTCTAGCCTGCAGCCAGGATGGCTAGGTGGGATGTACATCTGACTGGTGATCACAAAGTCACAGGTTTGATCCCTGTTGAGTCCAGCAATATTCTTTCATGAAAATTGTCAATGAAATGTGTTCTCTGGTCATTCTATCCCTCCTGCTCATTCAAGAAGGGCATTTGTCAAATTTGGGCAAAAGAATGTGCACTGTACTGGTTAACAGCTTATATATAAACTGGCACAAAAAAGTGATGTCAGGTTGAATGACAGGTTTGCCAGATCTACACTGTTTGCTTGAAGTACATACATGTTTGTAAACTCAGCCTCAAACAAAACTAGAGCAAGTCGATGATGGCCATGGCATATTCCCACGCTGTGAAAATCTTGTCATAATAAAAGGACCCAAAATACTTGTTTTGACTTCTGGTGATCCTGGGCAAAAATTTTGCACTACTGTATCCTACTCTTCATTACCTTTGATTTGATATGCAACATGATATGTTTCTACAAAATATATTTTTGACCACTTGGGCTGGGGTCAGGCCCCTACCTTAGAGAGGAGTTACTAAAACATTCTGAATATGTTCCTCCAGTCCTCTTCCTTAGGGCCAATACCTGTGACAGTTTCAAGATTTTAGCTCAAAAAGTCTAGGAGGAGTTGTGTGATAATAAAAAAAGTACCCAAAATCCTATTTTTTGACCTCTGGTGACCCCTAGACATGCCCCCGGACATAATTTTGCACCAATGTCTCTTCATTACCTTCGATTTGATATAAAACATAACTATGTTTGTGCAAAAAAGAATTTCGACCCCTGGGGCGAAATACGTTCCTCAAGTTCTCATCCATAGATCTATTAACTGTGACCGTTTCAAGATTCAAGCTTAAAAAGCCTATAAGGAGTTGTATGACAATCATAAAAAAGAATCCCAAATCCTACTTTTTTGACCTCTGGTGACCCAAGACATTTGTCCTGCTGAATAAATTTATTTAGCAACACCCATTTCTGGCCCTCAGCCAATCAAAACACTTTATATAATGTATTCGTGCAAGTCACAAACTGCATCACAAACAGTGTATATCCTGATCAGATGGCTTCATCTGATCTGGATCTACACTGTGTGCAAAGGTAGGGGTTGTCGTGTTCAGCAGAACAAAGGTTAATACCGTATTCCTCCCATTTAGCGCCCCTGGCTCTATAAGCGCCCCCTCACTGGTTTTCCCGGCCCCCGCCCATCGGGGCTTGAAGAAATAAATGGGCTGCATGATGCATCAACGCAGAGCTGAATCCGACCGCACAGGACTACTGGTAAACTGCTTAGAGGATCTAGGCCTGCCCAGGCAAAGCGGTGCAAGTCGGACCGTCCATGCTTATAAACCCTATTGGTTTCATTGGGCGACAGGGCTTGAGATGTCATTTCATCTCAATGGCGGGTAAAAGTCACACAAAACTGGGCAGCTTCAAAATAACCTATATAGTGTTGACGGGGACATTAAACATTAAATCAAACAAACAAACAAAATCACTGTTTTTCCAGGAAAAAAAATAATAAGCATTTTGGCTTACCCAGCCTTTCAATCATTGCTATATCATGCAAGGTATTGCTAAACCCCCCCCCCCCCCCCCTGCTATCACAATGTCTGTGTTGACCACTTTTCTAATGGAAAACTACAGTGTGTAATTGGTTTTAAACTCTCCATTCTGGTAAGATTTTTGTCTCTAATAAGCGCCCCCTCTTTTTCCAATTTTTTAAGCGCCCGGGGCGCTAAATGGGAGCAATACGGTAAATATGGATTAATATATTTTAGCACTGTCTGACTGTGGTATTTGTCACCAGTTCATCAATATACAGTAAAATTCCTATATTAAGGCCACCTTTGGGACTGTTCAAAAGTGGTCTTTAAGACCACTTTTGAACAGTCCCAAAGGTGGTCTCTGATCAGAGGACCCTGTAAGCAGAAAACACAAAGAAAGAATAACTACAACCTACTAAATAAGCTTTATAAAACAGAATTAGTCTTAAATTTAGGTGGTCTTAATAGCGAAATTTCAATATATGCTTTTGAGCAAAGATAAGAAATCATCAATATCCTACTGACCTTCTCCCCTCACTGCACCCTTCCTGCCAACAGACTGTTTTGTGCACATGCACACGCACACACACACACACACATGCATGCATGCACACACACTCTTCTATCACACACATTAGTATTTTCAGAAATGAATCTGACATATTTTCTGCCATTCGTTACAAAGGCCACATCTTCTGGAGCTTCCTGTTGGCTTACCATAAGCTAAGTCCCTGTGAAAAGGGACCTGTTCATAAACTTTTAGAATAGACCCCTTGTGATAAATTATCTGAAAGTTTCTTCCCCTGAAGGTATGTTGGTTTGCATTAAAATTGGGTTTTTGCAGTGTGTACATTTCATGCAATTGTTAGTGTGGTAAATGTTTGGCATACAGCATTGGGTTCTTTATTAACCCTTTTCGTACTTGAAACCCCAAAACGGGTAAGTGGTAAACATTGCAGGCCCAGATCAGATGCCGCAGAATGCGGCATCTGATCGGGGCCTCCACTGTTTGCTAAAAGTTGTCATTTTCCAAATAAATTTTGATGAAAAGACAGCCTGACATCTCTAAAGTTTGAAATGGACATCTGCTATATATAAGGAAGAATCTATTTGGTACAAAAAGGGTTAATGTACCGCAGGTCAAAAATATTCCTAACCAATATGCAGATCGTAAAAGTTTTAAGCCTTCTAGTCCTATTCACAATTAGCAAATGACATTTTCAGTGTTAGTGAGCACAAAGTGCTCATGGCCAGCTGTTGTGATCAGTCAATGTCCATTGTCCGGCATCAACAATTTGCTTTAAATGACTACTCCTTCCAAACCCTTAGGCCGATTGCATTCAAACTGCCAAGAAGGACCTCTACTAAATAAGGGAACTCCAATAAACAAGGTGGCTACCAGGGCTAAACATTGAAAAATCTTTAAATGACTATTAAACCCTTGGGCTAATTTCATTTAAATACCATAAGAATGTTGCCCAGGTGACTACCAAAATAGCTGAAATGGTTCCAGTCCAATACAAATGATGGCTGCCTGAACTAAAAATAGAAAACTATTTTAAAAAGACAATTCTCCCTATACAATAAAGTATACTTTATTCAAACTTTATAGAAATGTTGCCAAGGCTGCCCGCTACTAACATAAATAAAATGGTTTCACCCTAATGAAAAAGATGTCTGCCAGAGCTAAAAA
Organism: Lucinisca nassula; assembly: GCA_963580285.1. NCBI lineage: Eukaryota > Metazoa > Mollusca > Bivalvia > Lucinida > Lucinidae > Lucinisca > Lucinisca nassula. Next base: position 28,234,296 of record OY757013.1, read on the forward strand.
TATATAAATCTTTATCATTGTGAGCTATTATGATAGGCCAATGTCTGTTGTCCTACATTAGCGATTTTCTTAAAATGACTACTCCTAAACCATTGAACTAATTTGATTCAAACTTCACAGTATTGTTGCCTAGGTGCCCCTTTACTAAAATAGATAAACTGAACAAGATGGCTACCAGAGCTAAAAAAATAAGAAAAAAATACATAACTTCTCCTGTACTATTTGGCCAGTTTCCTTCAAACTTCATAGGACTGTTGCTTAGATGATCCACTACCATAGTAGCTATACTGGTTCCGCTCTAATGAATAAGATGTCTGCCAGAGATAAAATAAGAAAAATCTTTGTTATTGTGTGCTACAGACATTGATAGGGTCAATGTCTGTTGCCTTTTAACCCTTGTCCTGCTGAATATGTTAATCTGCGACATTCACTACCGATTATCAGCCAATTAGAGTACTTGATGCAAATTATTGCAACAAATTCTCAATCTGAATGACAATGTAGATCCTGATCAGATGGCTTCTTCAGAAGCCATCTGATTGAAGAAGCCATCTGATCCGGATCTACATTGTTTGAAAGATAAGGCATATGAGGGCTCAGCAGGACAAGGGTTAAATAACAACTCCTTAACCCTTGGACCAATTTGATTCAAAATGAAAAGATGACAGAAAGATCAATATTAGTTAATAGAAAAAAAAAAACTACCTTTAAATGACAACTTCTATAACTTTAGTTCCATGTCTTTCAAACTTCATAGAGATGTTGCTCAGGTTACCCTGTGCCACAATTGCTTAAATGGTTCCTTTCCAATGAACAAGATGGCCACCAGGGCTTAAGATAGAAAAATCTTTAAATGACAATTTCTTTTGTTACATTGGGCCAGTTTTAATCAAACTTGACAGGAATTCTGCCAAAATAGCTCAGATGGACAAGATAGCTGTCAGAGCATAAAATAGAAATTTCAAATGACAACTCCTCCTATACCATTGGGCCAGTTTCATTCAAACTTCAAAGGAATGTTGCCTAGATACAGCTAAACTGGTTTCACTCCAATAAACATTATGGCCACCATACCTAAAAGTTAAAAAAAAAACACTTTAAATTACAGTCCCTTGTATACTATTGGGACATCTCATTTCATTTTCATAGGAATGTTGCAGAAGAGACCCTATGCAAAAATATGGGCCTCAGTGGCCTTGTTGGCCCCCGCCCATCAGGGCTTGGAAATAGATGGGCTGCATAATGCTTCCACGCAGAGCTGAAATCCAACCGCACACGAGTACTGGTAAACTGCTTAATAGAGGATCTAAGCCTGCCCAGGTAAAGTGGTGCGAGTCGGACCGTCCATGCTTTTAAACCCTATTGGTTTCATTGGGCGACAGGGCTTGAGATGTCATTTCATCTCAACGTCTGGTAAAAGTCCCACAAAATTGGAAGGAATGTCTTCAAAATGACCTATACAGTGTTGACGGGGATGTTAAACCTCAAATCAGTGGCCTTGTGGTTAAGAGTGCTGACCCTTAAACATCCAGGTCCAGTTGTTCAAAGCATTGTTAGCTTAACGAGCTCGTTAGTGGTCATATTGTTAACTGTTCTAGCAAGTTCAATATCTAAAATTTTGTTATTTTTGCTGAAAGAATGTGAGCAGCTTTTTGCATTTGCAAAAGCTGCTCACATTTTTTCAGCAAAAATATTAGCATATTTGCCATATTAAATGATGAAAATTTTAATGATACGTTAACTAATGGTGTTGTTAGTTTTGAACAACTGGCCCCAGATGTCTAATCATTGTGGGTTAGAGCCTTGCTCGAATCACATGTCGGACACCAAGTTCTGCAATAGAAGATCGGCAAATTTTTTGCCATTTACTCTGGTTTTCCTCACCTCTCATTAAGGATCAGCTCAATACACATGAAATAACCTTAAAAGGACTGTAAAACAGAAATAAAAAAAAAATCTACCTATACAACTATATAGTATAACAGGGTCTGCTCCAATGAACAATATGTCCACAAAAGAACAAGATGTCCACCAAAGCTAATAACAGAAATATCTTTAAATAACATTTCCTCCTATACCATTCAGACTTCAAAGAAATGTTGCTTGGGTGAACCTCTAATAATGTAGTTTTAAAATGGTTCCTCTCCAATGAACAAGATGACCCCTAGAGCTAAAAAAAGTGTTTAAAATGACAACAACTCCTACACCATTGTGCCAATTTCTTTTAAACTTCACAGTAATGTGGTAATGTTGCCTGGGTTACTTTCTACCAAAATAGCTAAAATGGGTCCACTCCAAAAAACAGGATAGCAACTGAGCCGAAAATAGTTAAAAATCTTTACACTACAACTCCTATACCTTTAGTCCAGTTTCTTTCAAACTTCACCAGAATGTTGCCTATTTGACCGTATACAAAAAAACAATACGGTTTCTGCTCCAATGAACATGATGACCACCAGAGTTAAGAAAAAATGTCTGAAGATCAGCGACCCCATCACTTCCACATGAGCTGACACGTCTTGAGTTCATGTGAGCGATCCAGGGCAGATGATTCGCATGAAATGTCAAGCCTTTTTTCCTGAAAAATAAGGAAAAAAAAAATGATTTTCATTTGCATCTTGAATTTTCCATAAACATTCTTTTGTGATCTGTTTTTAATGAAGACCATGTGCTATTATCATAAAAAATTGATTTTTGATAATCAGTGTAACCAATGGTATCAGTGGCAAACTTTCCCATGGCGACCATTGGCAAAAACACTTGAGTGCACCAAAAGTTCATTACATGTATTTGTTAGCAATAATAAATAAAAGTTATTGATTGCTCACTCTTTCTAATACACTGGTAAGATTTAAGTATGCAGGAACTATTGTTATATGCATGTCTTGGTTCAGATGGAAATTTCTGTCCTTTAAAATCCCTTTGTTAATGATTGTTAAACGGAAATGGGTACACTATCAGGAGAGAAACTCTTTCAGAGGAGTTTACACTTAAAGGAGTTTCCTTTAAGAGTAGACTTTTCTTTTCATGTTACTCACAGCAGCCAAATTTGCAAAAATACTGATTGGACAGATCTTTTCCATTTGAGTTCTGCGCTATAGAAACATTAATATCTCTGCTTCTGTTTGTGTATGTTGTGTATGTGTGCTTAATAATACTGTGTATATACCTTTTTACTTATATCCTTTCTCAAGGTCAGCAGCTGGTACTCGTCCAAAGGCAGTGTAAGTTCTCTGTTTAATCCCCTCTTAGTTCAGACAAACAAATAACGGGTATTAGATGTAAGGCTGACACGATTAATCGTATAATCGATTAATCGATCGATAAATTTCATAAAATGATTATCATCTCTGATTTACTTTTAATCAATTACTTGATAGGTACAATTTACTACCCAAAGGTATGCCTAAAATAGCTGAATGAGTGGCAAACAGTGCAAACCCTGATGAGACGCCGCATTCTGCGGCGTCTCATCTGGGTCTACACTGTTTGCTCAGGCCTGTCTGTTCAAATATACATATGGTAAAGTGCAACATATGGTAAGAGTCATGCTCAGAAGAAAGCCCGACAGGTAAAATTATGACAAACAACCTTAGCGATTACTAATCGATTATCAATCGCAATGACAGGACTGATAATCGATTATCGTTTCAGCTGCGATTAGCCAGCCCTAATTAGATGATAAAATGAGGTTCTCCGTAATAATAGGGCTCACAAAACTATTTTGGACATGTGTGCTTAACCCATATATGCCTAGCGGCCCTTCTTGGGGCATTAGCAAACAGTGTAGACCCAGATCAGATGCCGAAGAATGCGGGGTCTGATCTGAGTTGACCCTGTTTGCGTAAAGTACGAACATTTTTGTAAAACTTACTACACACAAAACAAACCTGACACCCAATAATTTAAAATGGACCACTCCAAACTTATTAGGTGGGAGATTCCATTGTCATATATGGATTAATAGAGACTCAAATAGCCTGCATACCGATTCAGAACAGCCTGTACTGTCTGCTTTATTATGTTTTTGTATGGGAAGCCTTCACCTTTACAACTCTCTGGGCTAAGTCAGCAAACGACAAATTGTTGATATTTTTCTTATTTTCCCCAGAAAACAGGATTTGACACCTCATGCAAATTGTCTTTGGAGACAATTTGTCTGAAATATCAAATCCTATTTTCTGAGAAACATAAAAAAAAATATATACATATATATATATATATTTCGAAATGTTATCTGCTGAAAAAAAAATACCCAGCATGCAGAGCATTAAATATGGAACACTGGCAAACCATGCAGGTCCAGACCAGATGCTGCAGAATGTATCATTTTTTAAAAAAAACGGTCAAAAATGGTCTAACTGTCCGCAAACTGGGTAGGGCCTGATTACCATAATGATCCTAAGTATTGGGACAGATAGGTCTAAGCAAACAGTGCAGACCCAGATCAGACTGCCTCTGAAGGATCAGTGTGATCAGGGTCTACACTGTTTTCCATTCCATCGGCACCTTTCAGACTCCTTGCTGGATCATGAAACAAAATGCGGCGTCTGATCAGGCCTCCACTGTTTGCTAAAAGTTCAGTCATCTTCCAAATAAATTTGGAAGAAAACATAGCCTGACACCCCTAAATTTTGAAATGGACTCCTGCCATATATAAGGAGGAAGATTCCATTTGGTACAAAAAGGGTTAAGGAGGAAGATTGTATTCAGTACAAAATGGGTAAGCCCTTCCAACCCTCTGGACCAGTATACATACTTATGCAAACAGTAGATCCTGATAAAACTGCTCATAAGGAATGATCCCATCAGGATCTACACTATTTGCTAAACTGCTTTTGGATTATAATTGAAAAACCTTCTTTCAATTAGGGATAACTGTATTAAAAATTGTCATTTGAGGAGGTAAATAGGAGGTTTTACAGTCAGAATTTTCGTTTTACAGCGACGCGTCAGCAAGCCGTAAAAGGTAATTTGTAATCGTAAAACGTAATTTGCAACCGTAAAACCTCCGATTTACCTCCCCAAATGACAATTTTCAATACAGTTATCCCCATTCTAATGCACTTATTCTGTTGTTTTCTTAAAAATTGTACTATTTTGCACAAAGCGGCAAGCGCTGTGAGCTGCGTAAAACCAAATGCCAGCAAATGAAAAGCAATGTAATGTGATGACGTCGGATTTCCGACAGTATATTGCAAAATATACTGTCGCAAATTTTTGATGTTATCCAATCAGACGTCGCGTTACATACGCAAGTGCATTAGAATTTCTTTCCTAATCATCATCTTGATTACAAGAATTCACTTCATAAGCTTGGCGGTAGATAGGGTTCAGGTGCTTCAGAGTACAGGCTATCCATACAGTGCCAGGAAAAGAGTCAGATCAGACTGCACACATGTCTACTAATTTTTGCTTCATGCAGCTCAGCTTATTTTATGGCATTTTGTTGTGTTGGCCTTAGTTTGAGCATAGCTACAGCTAAGGAAACACCCGTAAAATGACAATCACAACATTTGTCGTCTGCTTTGTCATCTGCTGGTTACTTCAAAGGTCATCATCGCAAACAGTGTGGATCCAGATCAGACTGGGTCTGCACTATTTGTCTGCTGGAAAAAATTAGTTTGCCAAAGATTCAGCAGACGGCATAAAAAGACAACACTTTAAGATGCAGTTTTTTCACAGCAGCTGAAGGGATAAGATAATTTCCTTACTCCTTGTCAGAAACATATGTTGTGGGTACTTGTTAGAATTGCCTCCGTGAGGCGATTCTAACAAGTGTGTGTGATTTGAGGTTTAACGTCCCCGTCAACACTGTAAAGGTCATTTTGGAGACGTTGCTTCCAATTTTGTGGGACTTTTACCCAACATTGAGATGAAATGACAACTCAAGCCCTGCCGCCCAATGAAACCAATAGGGTTTATAAGCATGGACAGGCCGACCCGCACCGCTTTGCATGGGCGGGCTTAGATCCCCGATCCTGACAAGTACTCACAGCAAGTTTTAATGGAGAAATAAGAAAAAAAATCCCAAAATCCTCATTACACTTCCTGATTTGAAGATTCTAACAAATATCCACAAAATACATTTTTATGGAGAAATGTAAAAAAAAACACCTTGCATTTGTTACGTGTAACGAAGCATGCCCCTGAAAAATTTTATGTACTTTTTATGCATTGTAAGGGGTAAGTGGGGTTTGGGGGGAGGGTAGGGTTGGCAACCTTTCACCAGATTATCCTCTTATTTGGACGTTTGTATCTTTACTCCTTGTTATCTGATGTTCGAACTGTTTAATGCTGCATTTTATGTGTGTATTTGAGTTTTTTGTCCCACCAACAACTAAGGTCATATGGAGATGAGACCTCATTTTATAGACTCATCTGAGTGTCTGGAGAAGCTCAAAAGGGAACCCACGACATCTGGTTTATGAGGTGAGTAGCTTAGCCACCACACCACAGAGTCCTCTATATGGGCCCCGTCAAGCGATTTCGGTACTTATCGCCTAAGCGAGCAGCGAAGGTTCAGGCGAGCCTGCGCATCCGGGCAGTCTCGCCAGAACCTTCGCTGCTCGCTCATACAAGCAGTGAATCAAGAGAAACCTTCAGACAGAAAGCAATATCCCTGGCACCTCTGAATGGCTGGGCATGCGCAGTTAAAATTTGTCATGACGGAATGCTCGAAGACACAAATTCACTTGGCGGGGCTCATATGATATGAATTAATATACAGAGGACCCTCGTTATAATGACAGTATTTGTTCCCTAACACTTTACCGTTACAAAGAATTTGCTGCAATATTCACCTTATTTGCATTATCTGCTGGTTCCTAGTCTGAAGGTTATCAGTGTTGGAAAAACAGGTAACCAGACCCCCCTGACCTTTCAAGGTCAGGCGGGTCTGGTTACCTGTCTTTCCATTATTGACAGTGTGCAAGCTGGGAGCCAGCAAATAATACAAATATGGTGAATAGAATCTCAATAAGGTGTAACATATTAGGTAATAAAGGGCCATTTTCCCCCATTTACTCCAATAAAAAAATGTTGAGGGCATTTGTTAGAATCACCCCCTTGAGGCTTTTCTAACAAATATTCACAGCATTTGTTTTTGGAGTAACGAATTGAACAGTCTTGAATATCTCCATTGTCCATTATTTTGATTTTGGATAAAGGTATGAATTGATGGAAAGAAAGTCTTTCCTTACCAGGCCAGTTTAATCGGAATAAAGCCACAAGTATCCAATTCTGGTCCATTGTGATGAAACTTGACATGTCATAATGTGCATTAAAGTCATTATATTGTAAAAGCCTTGCACAAAACAGTTGAATCTTTATTGACTTATTTACAAATCATAACTGTCAACACACCAGGTTTTCACATGTCACTTATTAACAATCACATGAATGTAAGAAAGAAAGTAACAGGAAAAAAGTATCTGGAAAAAAATACAGATTTGTATTGAACAAAACAAATTCTAGTTATTCAGGAATAATTGTTATCTTTTAACATTTTCGTTTTATACAATATCTATATTTTGATATTGGTTTATATGAAATAACCCATCGCTGAGTCTTCAAGGTACATGTAACTATTTGATGTAGAAATTTCTCCTTTTTCCAAACTTGTTATCGAAAGCTGTAAGACTAATATTCAACTGTCAAAACTCAAAATATATAAAATAGAAGTGAAGACAGTGATCAGGAATCGATACAATTAACCCACAGCTCCCATCAGAGACACCAAAGGGAAAGAAACACAAACATGAAACAACAAACCCGAATGGAAACATCAATAGCAGGAAGCCAAAAGGACAGTTACTTTCCCACAAAATGGCCAATTGGCTATCCAAAACAAAATAATATAAGCGATACAAACAATCAAAGACAAACCATAACAAAAATAAGCCGCGACAGAGAACCATCTTTCATTACAGCTTCTTCTTTCAGTTTAAACTTTATTTTATATGTACAAATACAAAACTAACACAGTAGTGATTCACTATAATTACTATACAAATTGGATTCAGGAAAAAAAAACTTGTTCTTATCTGTGTCCCTAGTGCTTGCCGTTGCGCTATAATAATTATGTGCTACAAAAAACGTGATTGTATTACAAAGGTTGTCTTGTAATGTTAAATGCAGGAAGTGATGCATTCTTGCAGTAGTCTATGAGGGGCGGCCAGTCCGTGGCCTTATGGGTAAGAGTGCTGACTCTTAATCATTAGGTTCCTAACCCTGGGGTTCATGCCTCGCTCGGCCACATACCAAGTTCTGCAACAGAAGCCCAGGTAGATTTTTAGCTCACCAGAGCCGAAGGCTCCGGGGGAGCTTATAGTATAGGCTGTGGTCTGTATTCGTCCGCGTCTGTGTTGTCAACATTATCAAATGACATCTCCTTTGAAACTACTTGTCCAATTGAAACCAAATTGCATGTGGAGCCTCTAAGGGAATGGGGAACGTAAATTTGTTCGTAAGGACTGAGTCACAAGACCAATAAGGCACCATGCCCATATATGATAAAAACCTTTAAAAATCTTCTTCTCAGAAACCAATGGGCCGATGATCTTGAAACATGGTATACAGCAATACCAAAGGTTGTCATTTACTGACCTTTGTCCTGGATGGCTTCGATTCAGTATTTTTATCTTCTCCTCTTAAACGGCTGGGTTGATTGAAACCAAAATATATATGGAGCCTCTATGGGAAGGGGGAATGAAAGTTTCTTCGTTTGGACTGGGTCTCATGACCGATATGGCAGCCATGCCCATATATGGTAAAAATTTTTAAAAATATTCTTCTCAGGAACCAAATGGCTGATGACCTTGAAACTTAATATGCAGCATCAGGGACTTGGGCCCTACCAAGTTTGTATAAATGATGACCTTTGGTTGGTCTTGACCTGTTTAACATCAAGGTCAAATTTGGTCACTCAAACATTTGTGTGGAAAAAAATGCAAAACCATGGATTTTTCTGATTCTCTTGAAGCCTGTTATATCAGAATTGATATTTGCAATCAGCTAATTGGAAGTTTATCAATTCCAAAAGTCAAGGTCATTTACGATGGCTTTGATTCAGTATTTTTATCATCTGCATGACTTTAAACTGCTGGTTTGATTGAAACCAAATTACATTTGGAGGCTCTATGGGAAGAGGGAATGAAAGTTTGTTTGTAAGGACTGGGTCACATGACCAGTATGGCCACCATGCCCATATATGGTTACAACCTTTAAAAATCATCTTCTCAGGAACCAAATGACTGACGACCTTGAAACTTGGTATGCAATATTGGGGACTCAGGCCCTACAGAGCTTGTTCAACTGATGACCTTTGGTTGACCTTGACCTGTTTCAATGCAAGATCAAATTCGGTCACTTAGAAATTTGTATGGAAAAAATGCCAAAACAGTATGGTAGCCTGTGGCATCAGAAATGATATTTGCATTCAGTTGAGAAGATTATCAATTCCAAAGGTCAAGGACATTTACTGACCTTTGTCCTTGATAACACAGATTCATTATTTTTATTTTCTTCTCAACTAAAACTGCTGGGTTGAGTAAAACCAAATTACATGTGGAGCCCTGGGTTGATTGAAACCAAATTACATGTGGAGCCTCTTGGGGAAAGGGGAACAAAAGTTTGTTTGTAAGCACTTGGCCACATGACCAATACGACCACCATGCCCTTATACAGTAAAAACAGTTAAAAATATTCTCCTCCGGAACTCACTGACCGATAACCTTCGGACTTGGTATATAGAATAAGGGACTTGGGTCCTACCAAGTTTGTTCAAATGATGACCTTCTTATAACCATGACCTGTTTTACATCAAGGTCAAGTTTGGTCACTTAGACATTTGTATGGAAAAAAGGTAAAACAGTGGATTTTTCTGATTCTGTTGTAGTCTGTGGCATCAGAATTGAATTTGCAATCCGATAAATGGGTGTTTATCAATTCCAAAGGTCAAGGTCATTTACTGACCTTTTTTATGGATGAAGTTTCTGTATTTTTATTTTCTTTTTCCACTAAAACTGCTAGACTTATTGAATCCAAATTACATGAAGAACCTCTGTAGGATGAGGCAATGAAACATTATTCATGGGATTGCAGTCACATGACCAAGATGGACACTATGCCTGTATATGGTAACTCTTGTGAGTGTAGTGGCCCATGGGCCTCTTGTTTTGGGTACTTTGGGTTTTACTGACCTCCGATTAAAGAGAAGCTGGAATTCAGTGAAATGATAATCTTGAATGGGCCATTAAACCAAAACAAAAAATAAAATGGGTAGTCTATGATATGTTTCAAAGCTTCTTGGAACTGTTTATTTATGAAAATGGTAGTCGCGAAAAGAAATGTCTCCACAAGGAATAAAGACAAAATAGCAGTTTTGTATTGACAAAAAAAATATCAGAATAGTAGCATTTAGAAATAGATCTATTTGGTCAACTAATTGAATATCTTCCCACGGAGTATATATTTATGACACAGCTTCTAAAATGCACAAGAAAACAAACTGAAACTTACTTCAAGTTACTTTTTGTCCTAGCAAAATTTTTATTTTGTTTCCTGTTACTTTCTTTCCCATTACCATCCCACTTACCTGGAGACAACATTTAACCCTTATCCCACTGCATAATTTAATTAACACACCCATTTACATTTCAACCAATCAAATCGTTTGATATAATTTTTATACCCCCACAAATGAAATTTGGGGGGGTATATAGGAGTGAGCTTGTCGGTCGGTCGGTCAGTCGGTCTGTCGGTCTGTTGACTTGGTTTCCTGACGATAACTCAAAAAGCGTTTCACCGATTTTTATAATTTTTGGTACACTGATGTAACATCATAAAATACAGGTCAAGTTCGATTTCCACTACAATTCGTCAATTTTCGACATAGTTATGGCCCCTTTCAAGTGAAAAAAATTGCAAAATGGCGCTGTTGTACTATCAAGGCAGTTTTTGTGGGGGTATTCATCACCTTTAGTGATAGCTCTAGTTTCATTCAAACTTGCAAACTGAATGAATGGCAAACAGTGCAGATCCTGATCAGATGGCTTCTTCAGAAGCCATCTGATCAGGATCTACACTGTTTGCAAAGGTAAAGGTTTTTTTGAACAGCCTGATAAGGGTAAAACCAGATTGAAACATTGTTGACTGGTACATTAAACTGATACTTCAAAATAAATGTCTGCTCCGTAACAAAGGAAATTGCTCCCGAGGAGCAAGTTTTATCTGTAACAGTTGTTTCCTTTAGGAGTTGACCCTTGATAAGGCAGACAAATGTTCCCTCCCCAGAAATGTCCATTCCTGTTATTACTCAACCTGACAATCACAACAGTTGGCGTCTGCTTTGCTGTCTGCTGGTTACTTTAAAAGTCATTGTTGCAAATAGTGTGGACCCTGATCAGACTGCTCCTAGGAGCAGTCTGATCAGGGTCCACACTATTTGCCTGTATGCAAAAATATCTTTACAATGTGTGCAAGAACATGCAGCAGATGACATAAACAGACAACATTTTCAGATGCAGTTTTTCGGGACATCTTAAGGTTTAATGGCTCTTATTTCACATTTAATTTGTTGAAAGCCTAAACTGACATCAGAATTTACATTTTGTTAAACACTTACATTTAACTGAAGTTTGCAAGTACAAGTACTTATAGATCACCCCTGGCCATTTGAGCTTGGAAAAATAGATTAGGCTGCATGATGCTTCCATGCAGAACTAAAGCCGACCAAACATGAGTACTGGCAAACCGCTTCACTTAGGTCTAAGCCTACACAAGCAAATATGTACAAGTCAGACCATCCCTACATATAAATCTTGGCTGTTTGTTTTGGCGATTCACATGATTATCAGCTAAGTCACACAAATTAGAAGCGACATCTCCAAAATGACCTAAATAATGTTGACGGGGATGAAAACCTCAATACAAACAAAACAAAAACTTACATGTAGTGAGCGGGTGTGTTTGTTGCGTGTGAAAAGGCAGCAGTCATTATAGCTTACTGGTTAAAATTGTCAGACAACATAACATCAGGCAAGTCCTTTTTAAAAAGTCTTGCGCATTTTTATTTGGCATCTGCTGTTATGTTTTTGGTTTTGACAAATTTTTATGCTCCAACCATGAAGTGGGGAGGGGCATATTGTTTTGCCCTTGTCTGTACATCTGTCCTGTATGTCACACTTTGTAATTCTATACTTGTCTCTGCAATTCCTTCTACAGTATTAGACACAGGCATTGAAACTTGCAACACAGTTCAGGCATGCATTGAACATGTGCATAAAGGAAACAGGATTCTGATCCAGGCCCTTATTGCAGAGCTATATCCTCATGAACAACTTAATTTTGGCCAAATGTATAGCATTGTGGTTAAATAGTACTGTTCATGTCTCCACAAGTCCTCCTACAGTATTCAATGTAGGACATTGAAACTTACAATAGAGTTCAGACATACATTGAACATGTGCATAAAGGAAACAGGTTTCTCATCCAGCCCCGTATTGCAGAATTATGCCCCTTCCCCCCCCCCCCCCCCCCCCCCCCCCCCCCGAACAACTTAAACATTTTGGTCATATATGTAGCATAGAAGGTAAAATAATACTGTTAAGTCTCCCACAGCGTCTCCTACAGTATTTGATGCAGGACATAGAAACTTGCAACACAGTTCAGACATGCATTGAACATGTGCATAAAGGAAACATGATTCTGATTCACTCCCTTATTGCAGAATTATGCCCCCTTGAACAACTTATACATTTTGGCTATTTGTGTAGCATAGGATGTAAAAGATTAATGTTCCTGTCTCCCCAACTCCTCCTACAGTATTTGATGCAGGACATTGAAATTTGTAACACACTTCGGACATACATTGAACATGTACATTTAGGAACAGGATTCTGATCCAACTCCTTATTGCAGAATTATATCCCCTTGAATGACTTAAATATTTTGGCCATATGTTTCTAGTTTATTTAGTTAGAATATATGCCTGCTGCATATGTCAAAACAAATAAGAGAAGCTTATGGCGGAGGCATTCATCACCTTTAGTGATTGTCTAGTTTTTATCTTTATATATAGTCTATTGGCTAGTAGAACAAATGCATATTTGCAAATTACCTATTTTTAGCTTACATTAGCTTAATTATGTCTTTTGAGCTGGCCAAGACTTGAGTATGTGCATTAGCCCAGTCTGATCAGTTTTCACTTGTTGACTGTGCCTTCTCTAGACAATGGGTTTTATGCAAGCTTGAAAATATCTTCCAATTTGATTTGTGCCGACCTTTTATCTTTTTATGCCGCCAACTTTAGAAAAGGTGAGGGGGCATATTGCTTTCAGTTTGTTTGTCCATCACACATTTTGATGACAATAATGTATGCTAGATTCTTAGAATTTCATATATTTGTCCCTCATGGAAATTAGCCAACTTAAAAGTTTTGTCCTCCGCCTTTTCAAAGTAAGGCAAGGTGACATAGTTTTCAGTGTTTCAAAATATTGTGATTACGTAATTTACGTAATTCTGCAGTTGATAGCATGTGCGATGTGAGATATTATCCAACTCGGTAAGGTCAGAACTATTTGCACATGTTTACTTAAGTTTAGCTTTCATTTACATCCTTGTTGACCTTTCAAGGCTGCCGTATGATTTTACAAACACATTTTCTAGTTTTACATATTTCTTGTTGAAATTTACAGCAGTTTACATTGCATTTGCATCTCTTCCCAGAAGCGATAGTGGGGACATTTTGTTTTTGCCTTGTCTGTTTTTGATTGTTTGTTTGCTTGTTTGTTTGTTCATTTGTTGGTTGGTTGGTTGGACAACTTTAACATTGGTCATAACTGTTTGAGATAGAGCCTTCATATTTTGTATGTAGGTCCTTGTGACAAGAACTTCTGACTTATACAAAAACTTTTGACCTGTGACCTTGGCCTTGACCTGTGACCTACTTAAAAAAAAAAAAAAAAAAACATTGCTCAAACTTCTGAACTGTTTTAGACACAGCCTCCATATTTGGCATGTAGGTTCCTTGTGACAAGGGCTTCCCACTCATATAAAAAAATTTGACCTGTGACCTTGACATTGACCTGTGACTTCTGCAAAGAAAAAGTTAACTTTTGTCATAACTTTTGAACAGTTTGAGGCAGCAAAAATTTTTGTCCTACGAGGGTAGGCTGAAAAGTTCTGAGCCTGACCAAGAAGCAGGCATCGAACAGCCATGAAATTTTGTATTCATTAAATCCAAACCTTTATTACTTGATTTGACTCAAATGAGTTCAAGCAAAAGACAATCCATGCAATGGAAGCACCCTGGCTCACCCCCTCCAAAGAAGGCAAAGGTCGTCTCCTCCGCAGGGACGGTGATCGCATCAGTGTTCTGGGATGCCAAGGGTATAATATTCATAGATTACCTTCAAAAGAGCAGAACAATTAATGGGGAGTATTATGCAGATCTGCTAAAACAATTGCGGAAAGCAGTTAAGGCTAAACCACCCGGAAAATTGACAAAAGGGGTCTTGTTCCATCAGGACAATGCGCCTGCTCATAAATCGGTTGTCGCAATGGCTGCTGTGCATGACTGTGGCTTCACACTTGTCGCTCACCCTCCGTATTCACCTGATCTAGCTCCATCAGATTATTTCCTGTTTCCAAACATGAAAAAGCACTTGGCTGGGCAGCATTATCGGTCAGACGAGGAGGTGATAGCTGCTGTGGAGGAGTTTTTCAGGGACCAAGATGAGACCTTCTATACCACTGGGATCCAAGGACTCCAGCATCGCTGGAGGAAGTGTGTGGACAGGAAGGGAGACTATGTTGAAAAATAAGGCACTTTCAACATGGACAAACCATTGGATCTTGGTCAGGCTCAGAACTTTTCAGCCTACCCTCATAGACCTTTGACCTACTTTTAAGAAAAAATAATATTTGTCATAATTTTCGAACCTTTTGAGATAGTGTCTTCATATTTGGCAAAATGGTTCCTTGTGATGTGGCCTTTACAGTCAAACATGTACATAGAATTTTTATGAGATGGAGCCTTCATATTTGGCATGCAGGTTTCTTGTGACAAGGGCTTCCCACCCTTTCAAAAAAATTTGACCTGTGACCTAGACTTTTGGTCTACTTTAAAGGAAAAAAATGACCCTGCCATGGGACATTTTTGCATTTCACAAACTCATCTTGTTGATATTATTCTGTTTATTACTAGTCACAGTTAACAAAATTAATAATATGTGCTGCGTCATGTAAAAACTTGCTTTCACTGTATTATTATTTTTAAAGTCACAAAATTTTATTTTCAGGCATAGTTAACCCACTTTGTGGTGAATAGAATATTCTGCCTTATACTGGGAAATTCTACTGTTAAAACCAGCTAAAATTGGACTATATCTGCTTTCGACCCTTGTCCTGCTGAATATATTAATTTTGTCAAACCCATTTCTGACTACCATCCAATCAAATTACTTGAAATGCAGTATTTGTTCAGTTCACAAACTGAATGGCTAAAAACTGTAGATCCTGATCATATGGCTTCTTCAGAAGCCATCTGATCTGGATCTACAGTGTTTGCAAAGGTAGGGGTTGTTGTGATCAACAGGACAAGGGTTAATAGAGTATTTAGAAGGCTTCAGTTATTTTGGGGTGTTTTCTACACTCAGTGCCCTCTTGTAAGAGACTGCCTCTGGGACTGTTCAAAAGTGATCTTATAGACCAGTTTTGAACAGTACAAAGGTGGTCTTAATATAGGAATTTTACTGTATATAGCAGAAGTCAATTTGAAAATTTAGGGGTGTCAGGTAGAGGTATTTTTTTAGAAATCAATTCAGAAAATAGCTGAACCTTTTGCAAAAGTGCATGCCCAGATCAGATGCCAGAGATTGGGCTTGCACTATTTGCCTGTATTGTGTTTTTGGCATCTGCATTCTTTTGCATTTTTTGTCTGTGTTGTATTCTTAAGTCTGCAGGGCTTGAAAATTTTTGAAAAGTTTTACTCGTCCTGTATGACCAAGGGCAAGAAGATTTTTGTAAATTAAAAAGAAAGTAGGCAAAATTTTTACTTGTCTTCCAAAAATTTTAAATTGTCATGTTGAGTAGACAAGTGGAATTTTCCATTCCTGGGTCCAGTTGTTCAAAGCACCATTTGCTTAACGAGCTCATTAGTCGTCACATCATTAACTGTTCTAGCAAGTACAATACCTTATATAGTGTTTATTTTTGCTGAAAAAATAAGAGCAGCTTTTGCATTATTTCAGCAAAAATATTAGCATAATTGCCATATTAAATGATCAAAGTTTTAACGATATATTAATTAACAACATCATTAGTTTTGAACAACTGGCCCCTGGTCTGTACTGTTTGTCTGTTACTGATGTAAAATGGGTTACTGTGTCTCCATCAAACAAAATCTGCAACCCCTGAAATTGACAATTTATCTACAAATGACACCTCTTATTAAGTGTTATGGGTAAGATTATAATGCAGCATTTATCTGCCAAACTGACCATGTGCTGTTTAAGTTAACATTGAAATGACACAAATCTGTAGCTGTCTCAGGACATTTTAAATCTGCATATGAGGTTTCTTTTTAGAAATGTAATACAATTATCTTTTTTTTCTATTGCAGCACATGCATAATGTTCAAGGTCAAGGTCAAGGCAGTCAGCAGATGACCTTCACCTCTGGGAAACTTTCACAGACCTCAACTTCATCGACAGTATATGGACAGCCTCGGTTCTAATCCTACTGAAATGTTGGCGAGGAACCACAATAATGAAATATTGTTGTCTTTCAACTTAGAATTTCTAGAAGTGTATTTATTTTTAACATGTCAAAACTGTCTTGATAGATTGTTTGCAAGGGAATTGCTCCCAGATTCCAGTTGTTCAAAGCATAACAAGTTTAGGTAAATGAGCCCATTAGGGGTTAAAAATGTTAACTAATGTAGCAAATCCAATATCTAATACTCTGATTATTATACTGTAAAATTGTGAGTCGCTTTTGCAAAAGCAGCTCACTTTTTTTTTTTTTCAGAAAAAAATATGTGGCCTGCCTATCAGGGCTTGGAGAACTTGATTGGGATGCATGCTGGTGCTTCCACCCAAAGGTAAAACCGACCGAGCATTTGAGTACTGGTAAATGGCTTAGAAGGTCTAAGCCTGCCCAGGAAAGTGGTGCGAGTCAGACTGTCCCTTAAACACAAGTGGTTCTTTGTGTGGTAGGGCTTGAGATCTCATTTCATCTCTGTGTCAGGTAAAAGTCCCACAAAATCAGAAGCAATATCTCCAAAATGACCTAAACAGTGTTGAAAGGGATGCTAAACCACAACACAATCAAAGAGTCAGCAAAAACTATTAGCATATTTGCCATATTAAATGATCAAAATTGCATGACCCGCAGAAAAAGCGACCGACTGAAGTCGGTTGATTTTCTAAGAGTGCCCTAAAATCACCGTGTCATTCTGTCAGTCCATAACCCGTTTGTGAAAATTGGTGATAGTGACTTAACCGCTTGGAATATTTAAACAATTTTTGGCTTACTGATAGATATCAATGAGATCTAACCAATGCACTTGCGAAATATTAAATTCATTTTAGTATAGCCTCGCCAAGGCGAAAAATGTGAAAATTTTCGAACTGCTTCTCCTCGGAAACCGTTGGGCCGATTGAAGTCAAATTTCATATGGAGCCTCTATGGGATGGGGAAAACCAAAATTTGCTCATGGGGTCCAGGTCATATGACTAAAATGGCTGCCAAGCCATATATGGTCTGTCTGTCTGTCTGTCCGTCCGTAACCCGTTTGTGAAAATTGGTGATAGTTACTTAACCACTTGGAATAATTAAACAATTTTTGGCATACTGATAGATATCAATGAGATCTAACCAATGAACTTGCGAAATATTACATTCCATTTAGTATAGCCTCGCTGAGACGAAAAATGTGAAAATTTTCGAACTGCTTCTCCTCGGAAACGGGCCAATTGAAGTCAAATTTCATATGGAGCCTCTATGGGATGGGGGGAACCAAAATTTGCTCATGGTGTCCAGGTCACATGACCAAAATGGCTGCCAAGCCATATATGGTCTGTCTGTCTGTCCGTCCGTAACCCGTTTGTGAAAATTGGTGATAGTTACTTAACCGCTTGGAATAATTAAACAATTTTTGGCATACTGATAGATATCAATGAGATCTAACCAATGAACTTGCGAAATATTACATTCCATTTAGTATAGCCTCGCTGAGGTGAAAAATGTGAAAATTTTCGAACTGCTTCTCCTCGGAAACGGGCCGATTGAAGTCAAATTTCATATGGAGCCTCTATGGGATAGGGGAAACCAAAATTTGCTCATGGTGTCCAGGTCACATGACCAAAATGGCCGCCAAGCCATTTATGGTAAAAACCCTTCAAAAATAGTCTTCTTCAGAACCACTGGGCAGATTTCCACGAAACTTGATAAATAGCATCTGGGATGTAGGCCCATCATAAATTGCTAAAATGGTGACCCTGGGTTGACCTTGACCTTCTTTGTGCCTAGGTCAAACTTTGACACATATGCTTTTGTATTGGAAAAGTGAGAATGCATTTTATCCTGCAAACGATTCAGAATACAGTACTAAAGTATAAGATATAGTTTTGCTTCTTACGATAAGGCGCATTTATTGGGGGAGCCGTTTTAGGTCCAGGTCACATGACCAAAATGGCCGCCATACCCATATATGGTAACACTCATAAAGCTAAAAGCATCCGGCGGGTCGTGCACTTCAGCTGAAGCACTGGTTTTAACAATAATGACATTGTTAGGTTTGAACAAGTAGGCCATGATAAATTTTCAATAATTTAATAACTAGGGAGACAGCTTTGCCCTTGCAAAAAAAGATATCTGCTCGTAAAGTCAAAAAATTTGCTCCTCAAGATCCTTTCCTTTAACGCTTTGCTTGCTGGATATCCTTTCCTTTAACGCTTTGCTTGCTGGATATTTTTTCGCAGCAGACAGCATTTTGAAATATTTTAGCTCACCTGTCACATAGTGACAAGGTGAGCTTTTGTGATCACTTTTCGTCCGTCCATGTGTCCATCCATCAGTAAACTATTTCTTCAAACCACATCACCTTCTAAACCTCTGATCGGATTTTGACCAAACTTCACAGGAATGAGCCTTAGTCGGTCCCCTTTCAAAGTTGTTCAAAGGGTTCTGGTCCATTGCACATCAAGGTCACAGGAGCCAAAAATAGATTTTTATAATGAAAACTTAAAAAATCTTCTCCCCTGAAACCGCAAGGCTTCATCTAATGGACCTCTACCAAGATTGTTCAAATGCCCCCGCCCCGAGGCCCTTTGGTTTTACATAGACTTACATAGGGAAAAAGCTTTAAAATCTTTTGTCTGAAACCAGAAGGCTCAGGTGTTTGATATTTGGTATGAAGCTTCATCTTGTGGACTTCTATCAAGATTGTTCAAATTATAGCCCTGGAGCCAAAAATGCCCCTGCCCCTGGGCCCCTTGGTTTTACATTGACTTATATAGGAAAAATCTAAAAAAAATCTCCTCTGAAACCACAAGATCCAGGTCTTTGATATTTGGTACGTATGTAGCTTCATCTAGTGGATCTCTACCAAGATTGTTCAAATTATAGCCCTGGGCCAAAAATGCCCCCGCCCCAGGGCCCTTTGGTTTTACATTGACTAATATAGGGAAAATCTTCTTGTCTGAAACCAGAAGGCTCAGGTGTTTGATATTCAGTATGAAGCTTCATCTTGTGTACCTCTATCAAGATTGTTCAAATTATATCCCTGGGGCCAAAAATGCCCCTGCCCCGGGCCCCTTTGGTTTTACATTGACTTATAGAAGAAAAATCTTAAAAAATCTTCTCCTCTGAAACCACAAGGCCCCGTTCAAATGGTTCCAGTCCGGTCTCTGATATTTGGTGTGTAGCTTCGTCTAGTTGACCTCTACCAAGATTGTTCAAATTATAGCCCTGACACCAAAAATGCCCCCGACACAGGGCCCTTTAGTTTTACATTGACTTATATAGGAAAAATCTAAAAAAATCTTCTTCTCAGAAACCGCAAGGCCCAGGTCTTTGATATTTGGTGTGAAGCTTCGTCTAGTGGACCTCTATCAAGACTGTTCAAATTATAGCCCTGGGGCCAAAAAATGCTCTCGCCCCAGGCCCTTTTGGTTTACATTGATTTATTTAGGAAAAATCTTCTTTCTGAAACCGCAAAGTCCAGGTCTTTGATATCTGGTATGTAGCTTCATCTAGTGGACCTGTACCAAGATTGTTCAAATTATAGCCCTGGGGCCAAAAATGCCCCCACCCCGGGGCCCTTTGATTTTACATTGACTTATATAGGGAAAACCTTTAAACATCTTTTTGTCTGAAACCAGAAGGCTCAGGTGTTTGTATTTGGTTTGAAGCTTCTTCTTGTGGACTTCTATCAAGATTGTTCATATTAAAGCCCTTGGGGCCAAAAATGCCCCCGCCCCGGGGCCCTTTGGTTTTACATTGACTTATATAGGGAAAACCTTTAAAAATCTTCTTGTCTGAAACCAGAAGGCTCAGTTCCTGGATATTTGGTATGAAGCTTTGTCTAGTGGACCGAGACCAAAGTTGTTGAAATTATAGCCCTGGGGCCGAAAATGGCCCTGCCCTGAGCCCAGAGGTTTTATATAGACTTATATAAGGAAAACCTTTCAAAATCTTCTTGTTTGAAACCAGAAGGCTCCGGTCTTTGATATTTGGTATGAAGCTTCACGTTTTAGACCTCCCTCAAGATTATGCAAATTATAACCCTGGGGCCAATAGTGGCCCTCCCCGGGGCCCACTTGTTACACTGTGGATCAGGTGAGGGATCCAGGGCCATCATGGCCCTCTTGTCTAATTTTCCCAGAAAACAGGATTTGACATCTCATGCAAATTGTCTCCTATGGAAATAGGTTTCAAATCATACAGTAAATATGGTACACCCCAAATTTTGTTCATGGCCAGGGATAGTTATCTGGACAGTAGCAGGCTGGAATCTTCTTGGGTCAATTGTTTATCTAGGGTTGATTGATTGGGATAAACAATCAACCAATCGATTGATAAACAACTGACACAAAAATAAAGGTTGACTTAACATGTGGATCATCTGCTGGGCAGATGATTAGCGTGAAGTAAGTCTTTTCTTGAATAGATTGTTTTCTGTTCTAAAATTTCCCATTGCACTTGAAGGGTGATAGAATATATCAACTGAAAGTGTTTGTGTTTATGTTTTTATTTTCTCATAATATTATGCCATTTATGGTTATTTATTGTCTTTACCCTTATGAGGCCACAAAATCTACATTTGAAAATGTCTGTTTGTGCTGTCAGCTGAATTTTTGCACACTATTCAAACATATTTTGAATACAGGCAAACAGTGTGGATCACACTATTCGCAACAATTACTTTTTAAGTTACCGGCACACAACAACAAAGCAGACGACATTTGTTGTGATAGGCATTTCTAGGGTTAGTTAGCTTATAATAGTATGTATGACCAGGGCTAAAGTTTATTTCAGTAATCAAGATATAGTAGTCACAGATAAGATTGACTAGGCAGAGCTATCATTTGTACCTGCCTTAGGAATGTTCTATTAACAAAAAAAAGTAAACCAAGTCACCCGATTGTGTGAATTCAACTATAACACATACAAAGCGGTGGTGTATATGACCATTTGGTTTGCTTGCAGAAAGCATGCAAAAGGCACTCTATCAAATCTTCTGGTGGACCCAGCGAATTTGACATATATTGACAACTGCTGAATAGCTCTGCCTAGTCAATTTTATCTGTGACTACTATACTGGATACATGTATCTGCAGGTTCCTGTTGTTTAGCTATCAAGTACTGTGGAAAATTCTAGAGCAAACAACTGTCAAATTTTTTCTTATTTTTCAGAGAAAAGGCTTAACATTTCATGTGAATTTCCCATCCTGCAGATGATTCACGTGTAATCACAAGCCTTGTTTACACAGAAATATATGAAAAAAAATACATTAGTATGATTAGTTCTTGAAGGGTTGAAGAATAAGATGTCTTGGTGCAAAAACAGAAGTGAAGGAAATGGATCAGGAATCAATACAATTAACCCACAGCTCTCATCAGAGACACCAAAGGGAAAGAAACACAAACATGAAACAATAGACCTAATGGAAACATCAATAGCAGAAAGCCAAAAGGACAGTTACTTTCCTACAAACTGGCCAAATGGCTATTCAAAACAAAATAATATAAGCGATACATGCACTCAAAGACTAATCATAACAAAAACAAACCGCGACAGAAGAAGCACCTTGGAACAGTCAGTGAAACGAATTCCACTGGGGGGCTTAAATCGATTTTACGTGGCCACAATACATGCCCTTATTTCCATCAAGATTTAGATAAATAATTTGTTCAGTCCGCATGAAGGCCTCCTAACTCATCAGTGCAATATCTCTGTGAACACAACCACAGAGATGAAACAAAAGTGAGGACTCGTCAGCAAGAAACCACTGAAATGCTAGAGCAAATAAGAGCAACAGTTAAACTCTGATGGGCCCAACCAGTGACATAGCATCAGGCACCAACCAACATTACATAAAATTAGATACTCTCTAATTCTCATTAAACCTTTACGCTGGAACCGTCATAGAATCTGAGGCCTGATCCACCTGCGTGGAATTAAAGGGGGAAGCAAAGTTGTCAACCGTGATTGGGTTAACTAGCATGCATGCAAAGAATGTTCTTAAAAGCCTTTTGAGTGCTACATAAATTCCTGGAGCAGATGGCAGTCTGATTTTATTTTAAATTCCATAGTAAATAAGGCTTGACATTACATGTGAATCATCTGGGCAGATGTCAAGCCTTATTTTTACTGAAAAATAAGAAAAATACATGTTGCCAACGATGTCTGCTAGTCTTGATTAGCAGTCAATGCCATTGCCTTCTATTTGAAACATTTCACATTAACAATCAATAAGGACTATAATTTATAGTCTTCTCCAGTTTGTTTGTATTGGAGTTTAATGGCTCAGTCGCCTCTATTTAGGTCATTTTTGAGCCAGTTAGTTTACCTATCCACACTTTGCCTGTGCAGGCTTATACGTAAGTGGTTAACCATTACAGTGCACATCTTTCGCCAGAAACTGACAACTGCCCTTCTTCAATCGGCGGAAGGGAGATAATGACCATAGAAATGATTTCATGATCTGTCTCCACGAATGAATGTTGCCGACCCCGG
Organism: Lucinisca nassula; assembly: GCA_963580285.1. Lineage (NCBI taxonomy): Eukaryota > Metazoa > Mollusca > Bivalvia > Lucinida > Lucinidae > Lucinisca > Lucinisca nassula. The sequence continues at coordinate 28,257,541 of OY757013.1, forward strand.
CAGATATCGAACCCACATCCTCCTGATCACTAGTCAAACGTGCATCCGACTGAGCTACCGAGGCCGGCAGTCTTCTCCAGTATTAATTAATTTTGTACCAAATGAAATTCTTTCATTTCGAAATTGAGGAGTACCAAGTTAAGTTGATTTTAGAAATTGATTTAAAAATGTTTGAACTTCCTGCAAACAGTGAAAGGCCCTGATCAGCCACCACATTCTGTGAGGTCAGAACTAGGCCTGCATGGTTTGCCGGAAGCCCATTGTGTGGTTTCTCATATAAAATGGATTAATTAGATTACTCACAGAAGAATTGCTTTACTATTGCTGGATTTCCTTTTAGTATTTTTGTAGTGCAAAACAACTACTCACTTTTTAGCTCGCCTGTACGAAGTACATGGAGAGCTATTGTTGTCACCTCGGATGGTGTGCGTGTTTGCATTCCCGTCACACTGTGTTAAAGTTTTTCAAATGCTTATATCTCAACAGTCACTCATCAAAGACTACTCATATTTGGAACTTAAGTCCCTGGGAGGGTCCTCTGATGTTCAAAGAGAACAGAGCCCTGGGTTCATGCCCCAGGGTGGGGCTAGGGGTCAAAATCTAGAACACCTTTGATATTCTGTGTTTAAGTTTTTTAAATGCTTATATCTCAACAGTCAATCGTCACAAAGCATTCATATTTACAACTTGGATACCTGGGAGTGTCTTCTTTGATTCCAAGACAACACACCCCTGGGTTCATGCCTGGGAGTGGGGATGAGGTGGGGCTAGGGGTCAAAATCCGGGAATTCTTTGTCATTTGTTGTATACCTTTCCATTATACTAACAAGTTATAGACACAATTGGTTATACATCAGCCAATCAAGTGACATTGGTTCAAGTGTAAAAGGGTGAAGGTCATGGTGACCTACATTTCACGGTCCAGTGATTTTGCCTTTTATCTTGAAGTCTGTTTGTTGGAGAAATGTCATACCTGGAATATTAGTTCCATGTGACTCCACGATTGACATAAAATATATCTAGGTCACTGTGACCTATATTTCATGGTTCAGCGATTTTGCCTATTATCTCGAATACTATTTGATGGAAAGCCCCCGCCCATAGGGGCTTGAAGAAATATATGGGCTGCATGATGCTTCCACGCAGAGCTGAATCCGGCCCGCACACTAGTAATGGTAAACCGCTTAGAGGATCTAAGCCAGTCCAGGAACCGCGGTGCGAGGCGGACTGTCCATGCTAATAAACCCTATTGGTTTCATTGGGTGACAGGGCTTGAGATGTCATTTCATCTCCATGTCGGGTAAAAGTCCCACAAAATTGGAAGCAACGTCTCCAAAATGACCTTTACAGTGTTGACGGGGACGTTAAACCTCAAATCAAACAAACAAACTATTTGATGGAGAAATGTCATACCTGGATTATTAGTTCCATGTGACCCAATAATTGACCGCAAAAAGTATCTAGGTCATGATGACCTACATTTCACGGTCCAGTGATTTTGTCTATTATCTTGAATACTATTTGACGGAGAAATGTTATACCTGGGTTATTAGTTGCATGTGACCCCATTATTGACCTCAGAATAAATATAGGTCAGTATGACCTATATTTCATGGTTCAGTGATTTTTGCCTATTATCTTGAATACTATTTGATAGAGAAATGTCATACCTCGATTATTAGATCCATGTGACCCGATAATTGATCGCAAAATATATCCAGGTCAGTGTGGCCTATATTTCATGGTTCAGTGATTTTGCCTATTATCTTGAACACTATTTGATGGAGAAATGTCATACCTGGACTATTTATTCCATGTGACCCCATGATTGACCTTGAATTATATCTAGGTCAGTGTGTCCTATATTTCATGGTTCAGTGATTTTGCCTATTATCTTGAATACTATTTGATGGAGAAATGTCTCACCTGGATTATTAGTTCCATGTGACGCGATGATTGACATAGAAATATATCTAGGTCCTTGTGACCTATTTTCATGGTTCAATGATTTTGCCTTATAATTCAGACACAATTTGATTCTGAAATGTAATATCCGGAATATATGTTCCATGTGACCTGATTATTGATCTCGAATATATCAAGGTGAGTGTGACCTATATTTCATGGTTCATAAATTTTACCATATATCTTGAAGTCGCGAAACAGGCGAGCTATGCTGTCATACGACAGCTCTTGTTTTTTATATTAATTTTTTTTTAGTCTTTTGCCACAGTGAGTAGTTAAAGTTTTAACCCATTCTGTACTGGAAACCCCAAAAGGGGTAATTGGCAAACAGTGCAGGCCCAGATCAGACGCCGCATTCTGCGGCATCTGATCAGTGCCTCCACTGTTTGCAAAAAGTTTGACCCTTTTCCAAACAATTTTTAAAGACAACACAACATGACACCCCTAAATTTTTAAATGGACTCCTGCTATATAGAAGAAGGAAGATTTCATTTGTTACAAAATGGGTTAAAAAATTTTAACTGATGACAACTCAGCCCTTGTGTCTTTGTCAACTGTTTCACATTTACTTGCCCTGGGTTTTCATGGGATTCCATCAGTATTGTTTGGTTAAGAAATTCACCAGACTTTAGGCAGAATTTCAAAGAAATACACCACCTCTTTAGAACACCATTCTTAGAGTCTGTGTTGCATCCAGGCCCCCGCCCATCAGGGCTTGGAAAAATAGATTGGGCTGTAATGTGCTTCCACGCAGAGCTGAAAGTGACTGCACATGAGAACTGATAAACGGCTATGGTCTAAGCCTGCCCAGGCAAAGTGCTGCGAGTCTGACTGTTCATGCGTATAAACCCTATTGATTACGTATGGGTGGTAGGGCTTGAGATATCATTTCATCTCAATGTCCGGTAAAAGTCCCACAAAATTGCAAGCAACATCTCTAGAATGACTTAAATAGTCTTGATGGGGATGTTAAACATCAATTCAAACAAACAAAGCTCTGTTGCATCCAAAAAAAAAATGTATAGGGTCATTTTTCTATATAATCTTTACATTTTTATATTGCCCAAAATTGTTATAACGAATAATCCTTTTAAGAGGTTTATGTATATTTTTTCAATTATTCAGCATAAAATGTCGGTACTTATTAAGTCATTGAACATTATATGATGCAGGCCTGAGAAATGAGTATTGAGGTGGCAGTAAGGGTCGAGTTGACAGTGTGTCATGTCCAACGACACAATAGTCAATAAATGTCACCAGTACCCTTATGAACCCAACTTTATATAGGGAAAAGTGGGGGTTTGTAATGGTATACATTATTTTACTTATACACCACAGCCTTTTTATAACACTATTAATGGGCAAGACAAAAACAAGCCTATTCAAAAACATGGTAAATTTTATCACTGAAGAATTGAAAATTTTAAGATAAAAAATTGTGATATTTTCCTTATTTCTGCTCAAAATATTCATTCAGGAAACGTAAAAACCGCATCATCGAGGCAGTTCTAATGAGTATTGACAATCTATATTTTAGAACAGAAATGAGAAAAATAAGACGTGACACTGTAAACCTCAGTTTTACAATATAAAAGAGGGGCTCAAAGGCGTCAGAATTATAAAGGTGTGTTATGGTTATGGGGTCCAAAGCAAAAATGTATAATCATATAGACAAATGACCATTTATAATCTATACATTTTTGGGATCCATCTTGAAACCATGTTATATTCAAAAACATGTTGTAATGATTAGTGTTATAATGAGGTTGTGGTGTATTTGATCAAAAATATACATTGTGGGTACTCATTAGAACTGCCTCATTGAGAGTTCTAACGAGCACCTGCAGTCTATGTTTGAAGCAATGTTTATAAAAAGTTTCATCAAAAAAAGTTTCTTTTTATGACATTGAAGATACCATTAACTCATAAAGTGGTTTCTCGTAAGCTAATGGTATGTTTACTAAATTAATTTGTAAAGAGGAATATCATGTTTTAAATAGCTAGGTTGAAGTTGGTGTATTATTATGTCAACTATTGGTGCATGTTTGTTAGGATATCATTACAAGTTAGCCAGTGACTGTTGGTAAATGTGTTTACAAGCTCTAAAATTTTAAAGTATATTTTTGTGTGCATTGCTGTGCTAATATTTGAATGTATGAACTGAAATACAATTTAGCCAGAGACTGTTGGTAAAATTTAATTGCAAGCTCTAAGCTTAAAAAGAGAGATTTTAATGTTCATTATTGCACTAAGATTTAAATAATTGAGCAAAAGAAATACCAGTTAGCCAGTAATTGTTGGTAAATGTGCCTACAAGCTCTAAGCTTAAGCAACATATTTCAGTGTGCATTACTGTGCTAAGATTATAAGAATCTTATATGGGTGTGAGGGGTGGATTGAAAAATCCGTCCCGAGGGACACTGTCCAGCATCACGAGGCTTGCCGAGTGATGCCGGACAGTGATCCCGAGGGACGGATTTTTTTTCTATCCACCCCTCACACACATATTGGATTCTTTTTCTTGCATACCTTCCATTTCTATTGCGAATTTTTAATGCTGCTGTCACTTCGGTTACCGACGTCCGCCATTTTGTGATGACACAACAGGAATGTTTAGTGACGTCACGCATGACGACGCCGCGCATGAGGTTGTAATCAACCAGTGCATTAATCAAACACGCGATTATATTCGATTTGGGGTTGGAACACCAGGGTCAGAACATAAATTTCTATCCCAGGGTAAAATCACGGATTTCCTTGTCTGGTGTGCAAGAATTAAATGTATGAGCAACTGAAATACAAGTTACCCAGTGACGCCTGGTAAATGTGCCTACAAGCTCTAAGCCTAAGTGAGCATAATTTAGTGCAAAAGTTATGATGGTTCTAGAGTATTATAGTTAAGCAACCTAAGCCGAGGGCACTATCAAGGTTCATGGACTGCCAGAGTCCCTGGCACGAGGGCAGTCCATAAACCTTTATAGTACCTGAAGCTTTCCTTTCTATTGCTTTTAGAACATTGAATAACTACTATTATATTAACCCTTAGTCATTTAAGCCACACCCATTTCTGTCTATCCACCAATCAAATTACTTGATGTAATTTATTGCTACAAATTCATAAACTGAATGCCAAACAGTGTAGATCCTGATCAGATGGCTTCTTCCGAAGCCATCTGATCTGGAGCTACACTGTTTGCAAAGATAGGGGTTGTCGTGAACAGCAAGATAAGGGTTAAATATAATTTGACAACTGACAGTTATAAATGTAAAATTTGAGCAATCTGAATATGGTCCCAATATTAGGATTTTTACAGTAAAATCAGCTGTGTCTGTTTATCTCTTAAAGTATAGGATGTTTTGGGCATGATGCCAACCAAAGAACAAAACTGACATTTTATAATTTCCTCAGTGAAGGACGCTTGATTCCTGCAATTCAACAGAGCTACAACCAGAAATTAATTGCAATTGTCCATAAAAATTTTCCGGTTATCTCCGTAGCGGGCACTATCACACTGGACTTGGACTGGTCCGATTCAAATGTGATAGTGCCCGCTGTGCATGTATCGCAGATTAGCAACTTGCAAATGATACGTTTCTAGCCGATGAAAAAATGTGTTTCATAATCAACCCTCTTTGTACGGACATTTATTGTAACTGCAAACCTCAACTGCAGGGAAGTACAGCGTTGCATTACATTACGATAACACCCGTGCGACATAGTGCATTTTTTCCACATCTCCATAATGGCTACTTTCCTGATGAATTTCCTGGATATTTTTTTATTTATACTATAAACATAATTGTGGGTACTTGTTAGAACTGCCTTATTGAGGCGGTTGAAATGAGTACCCACAACCTACGTCTTTGAGCAGAAATAAGAAAATATGTAACCCATAAACCCCAGTTTTCTCCATATAGGCGTGTTTTTGTAACGGAAGATAGTCATATGACATCGGTGCACTCGCTGATTTCAATCTTCACTTGTAGTTTATTTGTTTGGAGTTTAATGGCCCAGTCAACATAGAACTGATCAGTTGACTGAACACACTTTCCTTGACAGGCTTAGGCATACACCACCTCATTATAATACTGTTTGTTATAACACGGTTTTGGGAGATGGATCCGAAAAATGTATAGATTATATGAGCCCCGCCAAGCGAATTTGGGTCTTCAAGCATTCCGTCATGACAAATTTTAACTGCGCATGCCCAGCCATTCAGAGGGGCCAGGGATATGGATTTCTGTCTGAAGGTTCCTCTTGATTCACTGCTTGTATGAGCGAGCAGCGAAGGTTCTGGCGAGACTGCGCGGATGCGCAGGCTCGCCTGAACCTTCGCTGCTCGCATAGGCGTTAAGTACCAAAATCGCTTGGCGGGGCCCATATATAAATGGTCATTTTTCTATATAATCTATACGGTGGTTGCAGTGTTAAATGATTAACCAGTGCAGTGCACATTTTGCCAGAAGCTGACAATTGTCCTTCTTAAATCAGTACAGGTGATCTACCCTGGTAGTACATGGCAAGTTATGCCTAGTCACATGTACATTCAGTTATGTGCCAGTGTTGGTCTTGGCAGCTCAGTAAGATGCTTGCCTCACTGATGATTAGGAAGTTGTGGGTTCAATACCTACTGTGTTGGCAACATTCATTCGTAGAAATTGGTCACACAATATTTCAACATTTTCCACAGTCATGCTGTCTTCAGCTGTTTAAAGAAGGGCAGTAGTCATTTTCTTGTGAAAGAGTGCATTATACTAGTGTACTGCTTCTGTATATGCCTACCCAGGAAAATGCCTGCACAGGAAAAATATGGTTAGATAAACTGACCAGCTCTGTATGACCTAAAGATTCTTGACTGGGCTGTTAAACTCCAAACAAACAAATAAAATTATGGGCCAGCTTACAATGACTTATACATGGTTACTGTATAAATCCTCTTGGATTCATCAAGGCCAGTGTAATGGATGCAGCTGTGTTCAATATCCTTGCTGAGCATGGGTCATTCTGTTGCAGCTTTCATACGCTTCACCATACTACACTGAACTTTGTTAATTTATCATATGACGTCGCGTCTGAGAATGTAATAACGCCATGTAATAAATTAGATAATCCACCAGTGGATTAAATATGCAAATTAGTTAGATATGTCCCGTTACGTCACATGTACGACGTCCTTAGCGACGTCGCGTTTACTAATGGCAGAATATTAACATTTTGTGTTGAACAATCGTGATTAAATGATATGATAAATAGAATCTTACATTCATGCTCATGTATTATTGAATTTATTAAACTCGTTGAGGAAAAGGGATAAAATGCTCGGCAAGCCTCGCATTTTATCCCTTTTCCTCAACTTGTTTAATAAATTCAATAATACATGAGCACTCATGTAAGATCCTCTATGTAGCAGGAGTTCTTTTCATAATTTCAGGTGTCAGGTTAAATTATTTGTAGAATTGTTAAGTAAATGGTTAAAACTTCTTGCAAACAGTGAAAACCCTGATGAGACACTGTATAATGCAGCAGCTTGATCAGGGTCTGAACTATTTGCTAGTATCCAGTTTTGGGGTTTCGTAAAATGGGTTAACCTTTTTAGTACCAAATGGAATCTCCCTCCTTATATTTTGCAGGAGTACATTTCAAAATTTAGGGGCGTCAGGTTGTGTTTTCATCAAAATTTGTTTGGGAAATGGCTGAATTTTTTCAAACAGTGTAGACCTTATCAGACGCCGCATCCTGCAGCGTCTCATCTGGGCCTACACTGTTTCCAAGGTACCCCCTTTAGGGGTTTCTGGTACTGAATGGGTTAAATCAGTCTCACTGTCAGTTACTTTATTTATGTGTAACTGATATAAATTGTTCATGCCTTGGTCATGAAATTGTCATTTTATATTTTAAATCATGGAAATAAAAAAAAAGAAAAAAAAAACATGAATGTATTGTTTTATGTTCTATGTCAGTTGCCATTTGGCTTTATTGCCAGGAAAAGTTTCATGTCACATGGCATACATCATTTTAGTGCAATGTAATTTCTAGGGGGTTTAACAAAAACTTCAGAGCCGAAAAATCCAGTTGTTCACTTGTCATGGTGAGCATGCTGAAAGACTAGTGAAAGTTTTGGCTTGTTCCGGGAACACCTGGCATTTTTCTGCCATTTTTCAAAGGGGGACAACTTTCGGAACTTCCTGTTTGCTTTTCTATATTCTATAAGCCCTGTCCCACTGAAAAAGGTGTCTTCTCTTAAAGTAAAGAATTTGCTCCTCAGAAGCAAATTCTTTCCTTTAAGGGTTGATTCCTATTGATATGGGAGACAAAAATACTTATGCAGGAGTTGCCTCCCCTGAAGATGTATCCATTCCCCTTAAGTCATAAAAAGTTAACATTCAATGGCTCAAACACCTTGGGGGCCGTGAAAAATAGTTACCAGGTCAGGATGCATAACAAGGAAATTTTTTTTCGATTTTCTTTAAATTAAAGGTAAGTTATGTGTACACTCACCTCAGAATCCCCTGGAGGTGATTCTAAGGAGTTCACAAACAAACTTTCAAGATAAATTGAGAAAAATCCTCCTTAAATTATTCAAAATATATAGAACTGCATTAATTTTTCAGCACTGATCTCTGGATGAATTACATTGCTATGATTGTTATAGCCCTGCATGAAAATATGCTCAAGTAAGGGGTAGTCCGAATGAGGTTGAATCAAAGTGCCAGTTCATGAGGCATAATAGGGATCACTAGGATATCTTTATAATCAATAAAATAAAGGTATGCTGTGTGTACTCATTAGAATCACGCATTTGAGGTAATTCTAATGAGTGTACACAATATACCTTTTTGGATAAAATCCAGAAAAACCAGAAAGCAGTCTGAGGGACAGCCAAATCCCCTGCCGCACTTTGTATTAAGGCTCAGCCTTGTGACTCTCACCTGCGACCTTGAGTTTGCATGGTTTATTTATGGGTCCTGCATATCAGCTGAGGGGGATATTCACAAAAGTTTAATGAAAATCCTTCCAGGGGTAAAGGAGATATGGAATGGACACAAAATTCCAAGTTTCAAACTGTGACCTTCAAATGTGATTTTGTCCTTGTCTTGGCATGGTTCATTTATAGGTTCTGCACATCAGCTATGTTGTCAAACTTTAATGAAAATCCTCCCAGGGGAAAAGCATAATGGAACAGACACAAAATTCAAATTTTCAAACTCGTGACCTTCACCTGTGACCTTGAGTCAGCATGGTTTATTTATGGGTTCAGCACATCAGCTCGCTGTGGGGGATATTTGATGAAAGTTTAATGAAAATCCTTCCAGGGGTAAAGGAGATATGGAACGAACACAAAATACAAAGTTTCAAACTCGTGACCTTCAACTGTGACCTTGACCTGGCATGGTTTATTTATGTGTTCTGCACATCAGCTCAATGAGGGGGACATTTGACCAAAGTTACCGTATTCGCCCTAATTACCGCACATGCTCCTATAAGCGCACACCAAAGCTATTTTTGAAAAGGAAATGCATAAGCGCACATTTTACAGTAATCTCCCCTCGTAGCTCTCATAGTAAATCTATAAAAACTTACCATTATTTCTTCCAACAGTGAAGGCAATGCTTAAGTATCTTTTTCCGTCCCATTAAATATCAGTATGCATCATCTTGGCAGCTGTTGTTTTCGTATCAAGTGTGCGCTATTTAGGTAGATTTTTCATCATGATTTTATGACACTATTTTGAAACAAGAGGGCCCAATGGCCCTATATCGCTCACCTGTTTGGACCCCAGGCGTATGATTGGCAGGAATTATGTAGGTGACCACTTGCCGTCGCTACATGCTAAATATCTAAGCTCTGTGCCCTGTGGTTTCAGAGAAGAAGATTTTTTAATCTTTTTTCCATTATGAATCTATGGGAGCTAAGGGGCCCCGGGGCGTGGCCCATTTGGACCCCACGGGCATGATTGGCAGGATTTATGTAGGTGACCACTTGCCATTGCTACTTGCTAAATATCTAAGCTCTGGGCCCTGTGGTTTCAGAGAAGAAGATTTTTGAAGCTTTTTTTTTCCATTATGAGTCTATAGGAGCTAAGGGGCCCCCGAGGCGTAGCCCGTTTGGACCCAAGGGGCATGATTGGCAGGAATTATGTAGGTGACCACTTGCTGTTGCTACGTACTAAATATCTAAGCTCTGGGCCCTGTGGTTTCAGAGAAGAAGATTTTTTAATCTTTTTCCCATTATGAGTCTATGGGAGCTAAGGGGCCCCGGAGCGTGGCCCATTTGGACCCCAAGGGCATGATTGGCAGGATTTATGTAGGTGACCACTTGCCATTGCTACATGCTAAATATCTAAGCTCTGGGCCCTGTGGTTTCAGAGAAGAAGATTTTTGAAGCTTTTTTTCCATTATGAGTCTAAAGGAGCTAAGGGGCCCCGGGGAGTGGCCCTTTTGGACCCCAGGGGCATGATAGGCAGGAATTATATAGGTGACCACTTGCCGTTGCTACATGCCAAATACCTCAGCACTGGGCCCTGTGGTTTCAGAGAAGAAGATTTTTGAAGCTTTTTTCCATTATGAGTCTTTGGGAGCAAAGGGGCCCTGGCACATGGCCCATTCGGAACCCAGGGGCATGATTGGCAGGAATTACGTAGGTGACCAATTGCCATTGCTACATGCTAAATATCTAAACTCTTGGCCCTGTTTCAGAGAAGAAGATTTTTGAAGCTTTTTAGCTCACCAGAGCCGAAGGCTCCTGGGGAGCTTATAGGATAGGCAGTTGTCCGGCGTAGTCGTCGTCGTCGTCTGACGTCAACACTTTCAAACATCTTCTTCTCTGAAGCCACTGGACCGATTCAGCCCAAATTTTATCTGTAGCATCCTTGGGCTGGGGGATTGAAAGTTTGTGTTTTTAGCTCACCTGAGCCGAAGGCTCATGTGAGGTATTAGTATACCACGAGCCGGCGTCCGTCGTCCGTCGTCGTCCACACTTTCAAAGAAGTATATCTCCGGAACCAGTGGGCCAACCTTGATCAAATTTCATGTGAAGCATTATCAGGTAGGGGGAAAGGCTGCATACTGTTTTCGGGCAGATCGGATTGGAACTCTGGTTGCCACGGCAACAAATAGCTCCCATAGATTTTACATAGGAAAAAGTTTGTCATCACTCTAGCTCCGTCAATTTTTTTCTGATCGACTTCATTCTTGCAGATAACGAGGACAGGCATGAAATCTCGATCAAGTTCGATTTTGGGCTGAATCGGATTATTCACTCAGGAGTTACGTGCCCTTGAGCGTTCTTAACATAGGAAAAAGCTTGTCATCACTCTAGCTCCGTTAATTTTTTTCTGATCGACTTCATTCTTGCAGATAACGAGGACAGGCATGAAATCTCGATCAAGTTCGATTTTGGGCTGAATCGGATTATTCACTCAGGAGTTACGTGCCCTTGAGCGTTGAAAAAATTGCCTATTGACTTAACATGGGGAGAATGTTGTCATCACCGTAGCTGCTTCAATTATTTTCAGATTGGCTTTATTCTTGCAGATAACCAGCACAGCCATGAAATCTCGGTCAAGTTCGATAACTGGCAGAATCGGATCATTCACTTAGGAGTTACCTGCCCTTGTGTGTTTTTGCATTAGGGTTAATGGGAATTTAAAAAATGTATATCTTAAAGACTACTTGGCCAACTTTGATCAAATTTCATGTGTTGCATTATTGGGCAAGTGGAAAGGCTTCATTAGGTTTTCAGGCAGATCTGAGTGGAACTCTGGTTGCCATGGCAACATCTAGCTCCCATAGACTTCACATAGGAAAAAGCTTGTCATCACTCTAGCTCCGTCAATTTTTTTCTGATCGACTTCATTCTTGCAGATAACCAGTACAGGCATAAAATCTCGGTCAAGTTCGATTTTGGGCCGAATCGGATTATTTGCCTTGGAGTTACCTGCCCTTGAGCATAAAAAATACGTTGTGACCACGATAGCAACTTTATTATACCCCCGACATACGAAGTATGTCAGGGGGTATATAGTTTTCGTCTTTCCGTCTGTTCGTCCGTTGGTTGGTTGGTTCGTTCGTTCGTTCGTTAGTTAGTTAGTTCGTTCGTTCGTTCGTACTTCCGTCTGTCCCGCCGTTCGTCAACCTTTACGTCAAAGTTTTGCGTTAAACCTTTTTGATTGCTTATATCTCTGTAACCACATGTTAGATTCTCTTCGTATTTGGTAAAGGATATCTCTATAGCATTACCTTTCATATGGAATATCTAAGCCCCTGGGTCAAGCCCCTGGGTCGACTGTCCGTCCGTTTGTCAACTTTTACGTCAAAGTTTTGTGTTCAACCATTTTGATTGCTCATATCTCTGTCACCACATGTTGGATTCTCCTCATATTTGGAACAGGATATCTCTATAGCATTACCTTTCATATGGAATATCTAAGCCCCTGGGTCAAGCACCTGGGTAGGCTGTCCGTCCGTTTGTCAACTTTTATGTCAAAGTTTTGTGTTAAACCTTTTTGATTGCTCATATCTCTGTAACCACATGTTGGATTCTCTTCATATTTGGTAAAGGATATTTCTATAGCATTACCTTTCATATGGAATATCTAAGCCCCTGAGTCAAGCCCATGGGTGGGCTGTCCGTCCGTTTGTCAACTTTTATGTCAAAGTTTTGTGTTAAACCTTTTTGATTGTTCATATCTCTTTCACCACATGTTGGATTCTCTTCATATTTGGAACAGGATATCTCTATAGCATTACCTTTCATATTGAATATCTAAGCCCCTGGGTCAAGCCCCTGGGTGGGCTGTCCGTCCGTTTGTCAACTTTTACGTCAAAGTTTTGCGTTAAACCTATTTGATTGCTCATATCTCTGTCACCACATGTTTGATTCTCTTCATATTTGGTACAGGATATCTCTATAGCATTAACTTTCATTTGGAATATCTAAGCTTGCGGGTCAAGCCCCTGAGTGGGCTGTCCACCCGTCAGTCCGTTCATCAACATTTATGTCAATGTTTTGTGTTAAACCTTTTTGATTGCTCATATCTCTGTAACTACATGTTAGATTCTCTTCATATTTCGTAAAGGATATCTCTATAGCATAACCTTTCATATGGAATATCTAAGCCCCTGGGTCAAGCCCCTGGGTGGGGCTGTCTGTCTGTTGGTCAACTTTTACGTCAAAGTTTTGTGTTAAACCTTTTTGATTGCTTATATCTCTGTAACCTCATGTTAGATTCTCTTCATATTTGGTACAGAATATAGCTATAATATTAACTTTCATATGGAATATCTAAGCTCCTGGGTCAAGCCCCTGGGTGGGGCTAGGGGTCAATAATTAGGACTTACACATTTTGATTATGTCCAACTTTTGTGTTAACTGTTTTGGTTTAAACAATATTTATTAGAATACATCGCATAATAGTATATGGTACAGGATTTGATAACTGTTTACATTATACTCCTTGCATACAAAGTATATCATGTCTTTCCATCTGTTCATTATTAGTTAGTTTTCTTTATGCTGTGACCCTTGTCAGATTTGTCAGCTTATATATTGGTCCTTGTGAACTTAGAGACTTACAGCGACTAGAACTGTTAAATTTTGCATAATATTTTCTCTTGAAATGCAGACAATAATAAATGCAAGTAATAATAAAAAAAAATGCATTGCTTTATTATGTCATTATACAGCTACTTTAATTCAGCAAATGTTCTATGACAGCATATTCTATGTTTGTTGTTTCCAGGTAAAATTGTTCCAAATTGCAACAAACTTTGAATTTTTATGATTCAGCAAAGACAAGCAGTTTCATCTTTGGATATGATAAATTATACTATATTTGTTGAAATGCAATAGTTATTCTCAGTGGACTAAATGGAAAGTTTATATGGAAAGGTTCAAACAACTTTTCATTTCCACTAAAAGGGGATGGCACTGGTCGGGGGTATACGTGCCCCACTGGGCACTTTCTCTAGTTTTTATTCAGATCAGCTTCAAAGTTGTCGGCTTCATTCTTGCAGATAATAAGGACAGGCATAAAATCTTGGTTAAGTTCGATTTTGGGCAGAATCGGAATATTGACCTCGGAGTTACATGACCTTGAGCGACAAAAAATTTGCCCATAGACTTAACATAGGGAAAATGTTGTGACTACGATAGCGACTTGAATTTTTTTCAGATCAGCTTCAAACTTGCAGGTAACGAGGACAGACATAAAATCACGGTTAAGTTCGATTTTGGGCCGAATCAGATTATTTGCCTTGGAGTTACCTGCCCTTGAGCATGAAAAAATACGTTGTGACCACGATAGCAACTTTATTTTTATTCAGATTAGCTTCAAACTTGCAGGTAACGAGGACAGGCATAAAATCCCGGTTAAGTTCGATTTTGGGCCGAATCGGAATATTGACCTCTGAGTTACGTGACCTTGAGCGACAAAAAATTTGCCCATAGACTTAACATAAGGAAAATGTTGTGACTACGATAGCCACTTGAATTTTTTTCAGATCAGCTTCAAACTTGCAGGTAACGAGGACAGACATAAAATCTCGGTTAAGTTAGATTTTGGGCCGAATCGGATTATTTGCCTTGGAGTTACCTGCCCTTGAGCATAAAAAAATACGTTGTGACCACGATAGCAACTTTATTTTTATTCAGATCAGCTTCAAACTTGCAGGTAATGTGGACAGGCATAAAATCTCAGTTAAGTTCGAATCGGAATATTGACCTCGGAGTTACATGACCTTGAGCGACAAAAAATTTGCCCACAGACTTAACATAGGGAAAATGTTGTGACTACGATAGCGACTTGAATTTTTTTCAGATCAGCTTCAAACTTGCAGGTAACGAGGACAGACATAAAATCTCTGTTAAGTTCGATTTTGGGCCGAATCGGATTATTTGCCTTGGAGTTACCTGCCCTTGAGCATAAAAAAATACGTTGTGACCACGATAGCAACTTTATTTTTATTCATATCAGCTTCAAACTTGCAGGTAACGAGGACAGGCATAAAATCTCGGTTAAGTTCGATTTTGGGCCGAATCGGAATATTGACCTCGGAGTTACGTGACCTTGAGAGACAAAAAAATTTGCCCATAGACTTAACGTAGGGAAAATGTTGTGACAGAAATAGCGACTTGAATTTTTAGCTCACCTGAGCCAAAGGCTCCAGTGAGCTGATAGTATACCAAGGCTCCGGAGTCCGTCGTCTGTCGTCCGTCCATCCGTCGTCCACACCCAGCAGGCACATGACGTAATAGTGACGTCACATCGACGTCGGTACAACGTTATGACGTTAATACAACGTCACATCAACGTCGGTGCAACGTCATGACGTTGCACCGACGTTGATTTGACGTTGTCCTAGCGACGTGTGCCTGCTGGGCACTTTCAATGCAGCATATCTCAGAAGGCAGTCGACCAATCTTGTTTAAATTTTATGTGTAGCACCATTGGGCAAGGGGAAAGGCTGCATTAGGTTTTGGAGCTAGTTTGGTTCATTTGTTCCTTCATTCTTCTTTCTCTCCATATAGAGATAATAGACCAATGTTAAATTTTTAATCAAAGATTTCTCAGGAACTATAAAAGCTAGAAGCATCAAATTTGGTATTCAATAGAATAATGATGACTTATTTTGTGTAAGAGTCATTGGGCTTTCTCAGCTTATTTGTTCTTTCATTCTTCTCTCTCCATTTTGACCAATGTTAAATTTTCGTCAAAGATTTCTCAGGAACTATAGAAGCTAGAAGTCTCAAACTTGGAATGCAATGCAATAATGATGACTTATATCCTGTAAGGGTCAATGGGCTGGATTCTATTAGCAGATTTAGTAGTCAAGTCTGTGAATTGTTAAAACTTAAGTTCCTCAGGTGAGCGGTTTAGGCTCATTGAGCCTCTTGTTTATGAAAATTGGCCCATTAGTTTGGTTGCTATAGCAACTTAGAGCTCCCATAGACTTATAATGGGGAAAATTGAAAAATGGCATTTACTGCCAAGCCACTGCAGATATTTTGACAAAACTTTCATAGAAATATTCCTTAGGCAATCTACTATCTGCCATATGATTTTAGGCCTACTGCTCATTTGTATTGGTTGCCATGGAAACCAAAATGAAAAAATAGAAAAAAAAATATTTAAAAATCATCTCCTCAGAAACCGTATGCTCTATGAGGCTGAAAGTTTATGGAAATATTCACCATATTTGCCTTTACAGGTTTTGTGTTTTTAGCTCACCTGTCACGTAGTGACAAGGTGAGCTTTTGTGATCACTTTTTGTCCGTCGTCCGTCGTGCATGCGTCCGTCCGTGCGTCCGTCCGTAAACAATTTCAAATAAGTATATCTCTAATACCCCATGGTCAATCTTGATCAAATTTCATGAGAAGCATCATCAGGTAGGGGGAAATGCTGCATTAGGTTTTTGGGCTGATCAGATTGGAATTCTGGTTGCTATGGCAACATATAGCTCCCATAGACTTACAATAGGAAAAAATTAAAATATCTTCTCCTCTGAAACCACAGGACCCAGAGCTTAGATATTTAGCATGTAGCAACGGCCAGTGGTCACCTACATAATTCCTGCCAGTCATGCCCCTGGGGTCCAAATTGGCCACGCCCCGGGGCCCCTTCGCTCCCATAGACTCATAATGGAATAAAAAGCTTCAAAAATCTTCTTCTCTGAAACCACAGGGCCAAGAGCTTAGATATTTAGCATGTAACAATGGCAAGTGGTCACCTACATAATTCCTGCCAATCATGCCCCTGGGGTCCAAACGGGCCAAGCCCCGGGTCCTTTAGCTCCTATAGACTCCTAATGGAAAAAAGCTTAAAAAATCTTCTTCTCTAAAACCACAGGGCCCAGAGCTGAGATATTTTGCATGTAGCAACGACAAGTAGTCACCTACATAATTCCTGCCAATCATGCCCGTGGGGTCCAAATTGGCCACACCCTGGGGCCCCTTAGCTCCCATAGACTCATAATGGAAAAAAAGCTTCAAAAATCTTCTTCTCTGAAACCACAGGGCCCAGAGCTTAGATATTTAGCATGTAGCAACGGCCAGTGGTCACCTACATAATTCCTGCCAATCATGCCCCTGGGTTCCAAATGGGCGATACCCCGGCGCCCCTTTGCTCCCATAGACTCATAATGGAACAAAAAGCTTCAAAAATCTGCTTCTCGGAAATCACAGGGCCCAGAGCTTAGATATGTAGCATGTAGCAACGGCAAGTTGTCACCTACATAATTCCAGCCAATCATGCCCCTGGGGTCCAAACGGGCCACACCCTGGGGCCCTTTAGCTCCTATAGTCTCATAATGGAAAAAAGCTTCAAAAATCTTCTTCTCTGAAACCACAGGGCCCAGAGCTAAGATATTTAGCATATAGCAACGGCAAGTGGTCACCTAAATAAATCCTGCCAATCATGCCACTAGGGTCCAAATGGGCCACGCGCCAGGGCCCCTTTGCTCCCATAGACTCATAATGGAAAAAAAGCTTCAAAAATCTTCTTCTCTGAAACCACAGCGCCCAGAGCTAAGATATTTAGCATGTAGCAACGGCAAGTGGTCACCTAAATAAATCCTGCCAATCATGCCACTAGGGTCCAAATGGGCCACGCGCCAGGGCCCCTTTGCTCCCATAGACTCATAATGGAAAAAAAGCTTCAAAAATCTTCTTCTCTCAAACCACAGCGCCCAGAGCTAAGATATTTAGCACGTAGCAATGGCAAGTGGTCACCTACATAATTCCTGCCAATCATGCCCCTGGGGTCCAAAAGGGCCATTTCCCGGGGCCCCTTAGCTCCTATAGACTCATAATGGAAAAAAAAGCTTCAAAAATCTTCTTCTCTGAAACCATAGGGCCCAGCGCTTAGATATTTAGCATGTAGCAATGGCAAGTGGTCACCTACATAAATCCTGCCAATCATGCCCGTGGGGTCCAAATGGGCCACGCCCCTGGGCCCCTTAGCTCCCATAGACTCATAATGGAAAAAAGCTTCAAAAATCTTTTTCTCTGAAACCACAGGGCCCAGAAATTAGATATTTAGCATGTAGCAATGACAAATGGTCACCTACATAAAGCCTGCCAATCATACCCCTGGGGTCCAAATGGGCCACACCCTGGGACCCCCTTTGCTCCCATAGACTCATAATGGAAAAAAAAACCCTCAAAAATCTTCTTCTCTGAAACCACAGGGCCCAGAGCTTAGATATTTAGCATGTAGCAACGGCAAGTGGTCACCTTCATATTTCCTGCTAATCATGCCCCTGGGGTCCAAATGGGCAACGCCCCAGGGCCCCTTAGCTCCCATAAACTCATAATGGAAAAAAGCTTCAAAAACCTTCTCAGAAACTTTGAAGCACAGAACTTAGATATTTAGTGTCTAGCAACATAAAATAGCCAGCTACATAAATCCTGCTAACCCTGCCCCTGGGGTCAAAATTGGCCACACCCGAGCTCATCACCTCCAATAGACTTATAATGGAAAAAAAACTTAAAAAAAAATCTTCTTCTATGAAACCATTAGGCCCAGAGCTTAGAATTTTAGTATGTAGCAACGTCAAGTTGCCACCTACATAAATCCTGCCAGTTATGCCCCTGGGATCCAAATTGGCTACACCCCAGGGCTCTTTAGCTTCCATAGACTAACAATTGGAGAAACTTCAAAAATCTTCTTCTCTGAAACCACAGGGCCCTTATAATGAAAAAAAAAAAGCTTAAAATGGGGAAAAAAATTTCTCCCTGAAACCATAAGTCCCAGAGCTTAGGTATTTAGCATGTAGCAATGTCGAGTGGTCGCCTACATGAATCCTGCCAATCATGCCCCTGGGGTCCAAATCCTGTGGCCCCTTAACTCCAACAAACTTAATATGGAAAAAAGCTTCAAACATCTTCTTTGAAACCATGAAGTACAGACCTTAGATATTTAGTATATAGCAACACAAAATGGTCGCCTACTTAAATCCTGCCAACCGTGCCCTTTGGGTCAAAATTGGCCAAGCCCCAGGGCTCATTAGCTCCTATAGACTTATACTGGAACAAATTAAAAAAATCGTTTTCTCTAAAACCATAATGCACAGATTTTGTTTGATTTGAGGTTTTACATCCCCGTCAACACTGTATAGGTCATTTTGGAGATGTCTCTTCCAATTTTGTGGGACTTTTACCCAACATTGAGATGAAATTACATCTCAAGCCCTGTCGCCCAATGAAACCAGTAGGGTTTATAAGCATGGATACCGCTTTGCCTGAGCTTAGATTTTTAGTATGTAGCAATGTCAAGTGGTCTCCTACACTAATGATTTTCTTGTACACAGGTGAGCGATATAGGGCCATTGGGCCCTCTTGTTTATGAAATTCGGCCCATTAGTTTGGTTGCTATGGCAACTTAGATTTTCCATAGACTTATAATGGGGAAAATTGAAAAATGGCATTAACTGCAAAGCCTTTGCAGATATTTTGACAAAACTTTCAAAGAAATGTTCCTGTAGTAAACTTCTCTCAGCCATATGCTTTTATGTCAACCTGGGGGTCCAGTAGGTTGTGCCGGGGCCATGCCCCGCCCCCAGTACTTCATAAAATGACTTATATCTCAGAAACCTTACAGATCCCCACCCCTAAACCATATATATTCTTGTTCCTATTGATAAGACGCATTCAGTGACACCAACCTGGAGGTCCTCCGGGATGTGCCGAGGCCATGCCCCACCCCCTCCACTTCATAAAAGGCCCAATATCTCGGAAACCATTCAGATCCCCACCCCTGAACCCTATATACTCTTGTTCCTTATGATAAGACGCATTCAGTGACATCAAACTGGGGGTCCCCCCGGATGCGCCGGGGCCATGTCCCGCCCCTCCATTTCATAAAAGGCCCAATATCTCGGAAACCTTACAGATCCCCACCCCTAAACCATATATATTCTTGCTCCTTATGATAAGACGCATTCATTTACCCCAAATTGGGGGTCTTCCGGGGTGCGCCGGAGCCATGCCCCACCCCTTCACTTCACAAAAGGGCATATATCTCAGAAACTGTTCAGATCCCCACCCTTTAACCATATATGTTCTTGTTCATTATGATGAGACACATTCAGTGACACCAACCTGGGGGTCCCCAGGGATGTGCTGGGGCCATGCCCCATCCCCTCCATTTCATAATATCACAATATCTCGGAAACCTTACAGATCCCCACCCCTAAACCATATATATTCTTGTACCTTATAATAAGACACTTTCATTGACACCAACCTGGGGGCCTCCCTGGGCCTTGCCCCACCCCTGCACTTCACAAAAGGCCTTATATCTCAGAAACTGTTCAGAGCCCCACCCCAAAACCATATATATTCATCTTCCTTATGATAAGGCACATTCATTGACACCAGCTTGTGAGTCCCCGGGGCATGCCCGGGCCTTGCTCCACCGCTTGACACCATTAAAAGCCACATATCTCAGAAATAGTTCAGATCCCCACCCCTAAACCATATATATTCTTGTTCCTTATGATAAGACTCATTCAGTCACACCAACTTGGGGGTCTCTTTGTGCTGAGGCAATGTGCCTCGCCCTTCCACTTCATAAAAGGCCATATATTTCAGAAACCATTCAAACCCCCACCCCATATTCATATATGTTCTTGTTCCTTATTATTAGCACACCGGCTGTAGGGGTGTCCGCAGGGGCCAGTCCTCTCCTTTCCACTTCATGAAAGGATATCTTGGAAACCATTCAGATTCCCACCCCTAAACCATATATATACTTGGTCCTTATGATGAGACACATTTAGGGACAACAATCTTGTGCTTTCCTGGGAACGACAGGGCATGCTCCAACCCCTCCACTTATATCTCCAGCCATGCAGATCCCCACTGCTAAACCATATATATTCTTGTTCTTTGTGATAAGACACATTTAGTGATACCAACCAGGGCTCCATTGGGTCCATGCCCCACCCTCTCTACGTCATAAAAGGCCTAATGTTTCATATACTGAGTCCACATTGATGCTCATTTGGATATGGGGGTTCATTTGGCAGATTAAAATGATATCATGTTAAAATACATGGCTGCAATTTGGCAGTGCCCACCTGAGCTCTGGTGAGCATAGTGGCCCATGGGCCTCTTGTTTCCATTATGAGTCTATGGGAGTAAAGGGGCCCCGGCGCGTGGCCCATTTGGACCCCAGGGGCATGATTGGCAGGAATTATGTAGCTGACCACTTGCCTTTGCAACATGCTAAATATCTAAACTCTGGGCCCTCTGGTTTCAGAGAAGAAGATTTTTGAAGCTTTTTTTTTCATTACGAGTCTATGGGAGCTAAGGGGCCCCGGGGCATGGCCCGTTTGGAACCCAGGGGCATGATTGGCAGGAATTATGTAGGTGACCACTGGCCGTTGCTACATGCTAAATATCTAAGCTCTGGGCCCTGTGGTTTCAGAGAAAGAGATTTTTTAATCTTTTTTCCATTATGAGTCTATGGGAGCTAAGGGGCCCCGGGGCGTCGCCCATTTGGACCCCAAGGGCATGATTGGCAGGATTTATGTAGGTGACCACTTGCCATTGCTACATGCTAAATATCTAAGCTCTGGGCCCTGTGCTTTCAGAGAAGAAGATCTTTGAAGCTTTTTTCCACTATGAGTCTTTGGGAGCAAAGGGGCCCCGGCACGTGGCCTATTCGGAACCCTGGGGCATGATTGGCAGGAATTATGTAGGTGACCAATTGCCATTGCTACATGCTAAATATCTAAACTCTGGGCCCTGTGTTTCAGAGAAGAAGATTTTTGAAGCTTTTTTCCATTATGAGTCTATGGGAGCAAAGGGTCCCCGGCGCGTGGCCCATTTGGACCCCAGGGGTATGATTGGCAGGAATTATGTAGGTGACCACTTGCCGTTGCAACATGCTAAATATCTAAACTCTGGGCCCTGTGGTTTCAGAGAAGAAGATTTTTGAAGCTTTTTTAGCTCACCAGAGCCGAAGGCTCCGGGGGAGCTTATAGGATAGGCAGTTGTCCGTCGTCGTCTGTGTCGTCTGCGTCAACATTTTCAAACGACATCTCCTCTGAAGCCACTGGGCCGATTCAGCCCAAATTTCATCTGTAGCATCCTTGGGCAGGGGGATTGAAAGTTTGTGTTTTTTATGAAAATCGGCTCATTAGTTTGGTTGCTATGGCAACTTAGAGTTTCCATAGACATATAATGGGGAAAATAGAAAAATGGCATTTAATGCCAAGCCTCTGCAGATATTTTGACAAAACTTTCATAGAAATATTCCATAGGTAATCTACTATCTGCCGTATGATTTTAGGCCTTCTGCTCATTTTTATTGGTTACCATGGAAACCAAAATGCAAAAAATAGACAAAAATATACTTTAAAAATCATCTCCTCAGAAACCATATGCTCTAGGAGGCTGAGACTTTATGAAAATATTCACCATACCTGGTATTTGCCTTCACAGGTTTTGTGTTTTTTAAGAAATTTGGCCTTTGTTTTGTTGCTATGGCAACTTAGAGTTTCCATTGACTTTTAATGGGGAAAACTGAAAAATGGCAATTACTGCCAAGTCATTGCAGATATTTTGACAAAACTTACATAAACATGTTCCTTGTGTAAACTTCTCTCAGCCATATGCTTTTATGTCAACCTGGGGGTCCCCTAGGTTGTGCCAGAGCCATGCCCCGCCCCCTCCACTTCATAAAATGCCTTATATCTCAGAAACCTTACAGATCCCAACCCCTAAACCATATATATTCTTGTTCCTTATGATAGGATGCATTCAGTGACACTAACCTGGGGGTCCCCCGGGATGTGCCGGGGACATGCCCTGCCCCTCTATTTCATAAAATGCCATTTATCTCGGAAACCATTCAGATCCCCACCCCTAAACTATATATATTCTTGTTCCTTATGCTAAGATGCATTAAGTGACACCAACCTGGGGGTCCCCCAGGATGTGCCGGGGACATGCCCCACCCCCTCCACTTCATAAAATGCCATATATCTCAGAAACCATACAGATCCCCACCCCTAAACTATATATGTTCTTGTTCCTTATGCTAAGATGCATTAAGTGACACCAACCTGGGGGTCCCCGGGATGTGCCGGGACCATGCCCAACCCCCTCCACTTCATAAAAGGCCAAATATTCCAGAAATCTTACAGATCCCCTGCCCTAAACCATATATATTCTTGTTCCTTATGATAAGACACATTCAGTGACACCAACCTAGGGGTCACCCAGGGTGGCCATGCTTCACCCCTTAACTTCACAAAAGACCATATATCTGAGAAACTGTTCAGAGCCCCACCCCTAAACCATATATATTCTTGTTCCTTATGATAAGAAGCAATCAGTGACACCAGCAAGCGGGTCAACCCAGGGTGCCATGGGCCATGCCCCACCCCTTTACTTCATTAAAATCTATATATCTCAGAAAACATACAGATCCCCACCCCTAAACAATATATATTCTTGTTCCTTATGATAAGATGCATTAAGTGACACCAACCTTGGGGTCCCCCGGGATATGCCGGGGATATGCCCTGACCCCTCCACTTCATAAAAGGCCATTTATCTCAGAAACCATTCAGATCCCAACCCCTAAACCATATATATTCTTGTTCCTTATGATAAGACGCATTAAGTGACACCAACCTGTGGGTCCCCCGGGATGTGCCGGGGACATGCTCCACCCCTTCCATGCCCCATCCCTTCCACTTCATAAAATGCCATTTATCTCAGAAACCATTGAGATCCCCACCCCTAAACCATATATATTCTCATTCCTTATGATAAGTTGCATTCAGTGACACCAAATTTGGGGTCCCCTGGGATGTGCCGGTGTAACGGTCAGTTTCTTCCCCCGGCCCGGTTCTTCCCCGGGGAAGAACTGGGCTGGCCCGTTTCTTCCCCGGGGGAGGAATTGGGCCAGCCCGGTTCTTCCCCGGGGGAAGAAACTGACTAGTCAGTTTCTTCCCCACCCGGTCAGTTTCTTCCCCACCTGAATTTTTTTCAGAACCATAGTCAACGAATAATTTTCAGCTCACAATCTGTTATAAATGAGAAAAGAGACCATTCTGAATAAGTTCTGAGTCCTTTTAGCTTGAATGACAAAATTTGCTCTATGCTACACTATTCAGGGAGTCATGATGCAATAACAAGAGTCCTTGATGAATTTTCTTTGCTTTTTAAGAATAAATTAGTATTAACTAAACAGATATTATAAGCCACAAAAGTTTGGCTCTCAAATCTAAATAGAATTTGGAGACTGGGGGTGGGGAAGAAATGGGCCGGCCCAGTTCTTCCCCACCCCAGAATTTTCTGTCTGCTAAAAATACTTGTGATAAATTTCCTTTGCTTTTCAAGACAAAAAATGGTTTAAACTAAAAAGATATAATAAGCAACAAATGTTTGGAGCTCAAATCCAAATACAGTTTGGAGACTGGGGGTGGGGAAGAACTGGGCCGGCCCGTTTCTTCCCCACCCCAGATTTTTCTGTTTACAAATAATACTTGTGATAAATTTTCTTCGCTTTTTAAGACAAAAATTGGTATAAATTAAAAAGCTATAATAAGCAACAAATGTTTGGAGCTCAAATCTGATTAGAATTTGGAGACTGGGGGTGGGGAAGAACTGGGCCGGCCCGTTTCTTCCCGACCCCAGATTTTTCTGTTTACAAAAAAATCTTGTGATAAATTTTCTTCGCTTTTTAAGACAAAAATTGGAATAAACTTAAAAAGATATAATAAACAAAAAATGTTTGGAGTTCAAATCTAAATAGAATTTAGAGATTGGGGGTGGGGAAGGACTGGGCCAGCCTAGTTCTTCCCCACCACAGACAACTTAAACCTCATAACTGATTTAATTGTACATCACTTCACAAGGGTGGGGATGAAACGGGTTGCCCCAGTTCTTCCCTGCCTCAGACATCCTCTGATATAACTGACATAACTTGTACAACACTACCCAAGGGTGGAGAAGAAACGGGCAGGCCCAGTTCTTCCCCACCCAGACACCTTCAACGTCATAAGTGATAACTGACTCAACAGTACAATACTTACCAAGGGTGGGAAAGAAATGGGCGGCCCAGTCCTTCCCCACTCCAGACATCTTCAGCGATATAACTGACATATCTATACAACACAACCCAAGGGTGGGGAGGAAAAGGGTCGGCCCAGTTCTTCCCCACCCTGAGACCTTCAACATCATAATTGACTTAACAGTACAATACTTACCAAGGGTGGGAAAGAAATGGGCGACCCAGTCGTTCCCCACCCAAGACATCTTCAGCAATATAACTGACATAACTGTACAACACTACCCAAGGGTTGGGAAGCAACAGGCTGGCCCAGTTCTTCCCTACCCCCCCCCCACCCCCTTTAAAAGTAAAGAAAATTTATGACAAGAATTTTTAGTAAACAGAAACATCTGGGGTGGGGAAGAAACGGGCCGGCCCAGTTCTTCCCCACCCCCAGTCTCCAAGTTCTATTGAGATTTGAGCTCCAAACAATCATTGCTTATTATATCTGTTTTGTTTATACTAATTTATGTCTTAAAAAGCAAAGGAAATTTATCACCAGAATTATTAGTAAGCAGAAACATCTGGGGTGGGGAAGAACTGGGCCGGCCCAGTTCTTCCCCACCCCCAATCTTCAAATTCTATTGATAATAAAGCTCCAAACATTTGTTGCTTATTATATCTTTTTAGTTTATACCATTTTTTGTCCTAAAAAGCAAAGGAAATTTATCACAAGAATTATAAGTAAACAGAAATATCTGGGGTGGGGAAGAACTGGGTCGGCCCAGTTCTTACCCACCCCCCCAGTCTCCGAATTCTATTGAAATTTAAGGGCCAAACATTTGTTGCTTATTATATCTCTGTAGCTAATACCAATTTATGTCTTTAAAAGTGAAGAACATTTATCACAAGAATTTTTAGTGAACAGAAAAATCTGGGGTGGGGAAGAAATGGGCCGGCCCAGTTCTTCCCCATCCCCACTTTCCAAATTATATTTAGACTGGAGCACTAAAGAGTTGTTGCTTATTATATCTGTTTAGTTAATACCAATTAATGTCATAAAAAGCTAAAAAAATTAATCATAGATACTGGAATTGGGATGAAAATTTCCTTGGATCTCCATATATTGTATGGCATAGAGAAAATTTTGCCATTCAAGCTGTAAAGACTCAAAACTTATTCAGAACGGTTTCTTTTTTAATTTTTAACAATTTGTGAGGCATAAATTACTCGTTCTCTTTGGTTCTGAAAAAATTTCAGGTGGGGAAGAAACTGACTGGGTGGGGAAGTAACTGACTAGTCAGTTTCTTCCCCGGGGAAGAAACGGGCCGGCCCAGTTCTTCCCCAGGGAAGAAACTGACTGGGGGGAAGAAGTGGCCTGTTACACCGGGACCATGCCCAAACCCCTCCTCTTCGTAAAAGGCCAAATATTCCAGAAACCTTACAGATACCCACCCCTAAACCATATACATTCTTGTTCCTTATGATAAGACACATTCAGTGACACCAACTTTAGGGTCACCCAGTGTACGCCCGGGCCATGCTCCACCCCTTGACTTCACAGAAGACCATATATCTGAGAAACTGTTCAGAGCCCCGCCCCTAAACCATATATATTCTTGTTCCTTATGATAACACGCAATCAGTGACACCAGCATGCAGGTCCCCTTGGGGTGCCACAGGCTATGCCCCACCCCTTTACTTCATTAAAATCCATATATCTCAGAAACCGTTCAGATCCCCACCCCTAAACCATATATATTCTTGTTCCTTATGATAAGACACAATCAGTGACACCAGCATGCAGGTCCCAACCCCCCCCCCCCCCCCCCCCCCCCCCCCCCCCCCCCCCCCCCCCCCCCCCCCCCGGGTACCACAGGCCATGCCCCACCCCTTTACTTCATTAAAATACATATATCTCAGAAACTGTTCAGATCCCCACCCCTTAACCATATTTATTCTTGTTCCTTATGATAAGACTCCACTTCATAATAGGCCATATATCTCAGAAACCATTCAAATCCCCATCCTATAATCACATATATTCTTGTTCATTGTTATTAGACACATTCAGTCACCCCCGTCTTTGGGGGTCCGCAGGGGCCATTTCTCTCCCTGCCACTTCATAAAAGTGCCTCATATCTCGGAAACCATTCAGATTCCCACCATTTAACCGTATATACTCTTGGTCCTTATGATAAGACTTATTCATTGACAACACTCTTGGGCTTTTCTGGGATCTGCCATGCCCGATTCCCTCCAATTGCTTAAAAGGCCTTACATGTCATGAACCATACATATTCCCACTGATAAACCATATGTCTTTGTTCCTTTTGATAAGACGCATTTAGTGACACCAACCAGGGCTCCATCGGGTCCATGCCCGGATCTCTCTACTTTATAAAACACCTAATATTTCAGATACAGTCCACATGGGTGCTCATTTGGGTGTGGGGTTTGTTTGGGAGACTTTATAATTGTATAATAAAATCATATCATGTTATAATACATGGCTGCCATTGGGCAGTGTCCACCTGAGCTCTGGTTTATGAACTTTGGCTCTTTGGTTTGTTTGCTATGCCAAGTTATGAGTTTCCATTGTCCTATAATGGGAAAAATTGAAAAATGACATTAATGCCTTTCAAGATATTTTGTCACACTTTCATAGAAATGTTCGTTTAATAATGTTCTTTTTGGCCTATTTGTTGCCACAGATGGGAAATTGTCAATTGTCATCTGTTGTCCTGCAACAACACATTCAAGCGACATCGAATCCAAAGCCACGAGGCGTATTGGGTCCAAATTTTATCTGTAGCATCCTAGGGCACAGGGCTTCCATGGTTAATTAAAATACATAGCTGCCAGTGGGCAGTGGCCCCCTGAGCTCTGGTGAGCATTGTGGCCCATGGGCCTCTTGTTTTCATTATGAGTCTATGGGAGCTAAGGGGCCCCAGGGCATGGCCCATTTGGACCTTAGGGGCATGATTGGCAGGAATTATGTAGGTGACCATTTGCTGTTGCTACATGCCAAATACCTCAGCTCTGGGCCCTTTGGTTTCAGAGAAGAAAATTTTTGAAGCTTTTTTCCATTATGAGTCTATAGGAGCTAAAGGGCCCCGGGGCGTTGCCCGTTTGGACCCCAGGGGCATGATTGGCAGGAATTATGTAGGTGACCACTTGCCCTTGCTACATGCTAAATATCTAAGCTCTGGGCCCTGTGGTTTTCGAGAAGAAGATTTTTGAAGCTTTTTGTTCCATTATGAGTCTATGGGAGCGAAGGGGCTCCGGGGCGTCGCCCATTTGGAACCAAGGGGCATGATTGGCAGGAATTATGTAGGTGACCACTGGCCGTTGCTACCTTCTAAATATCTAAGCTCTGGGCCCTGTGGTTTCAGAGAAGAAGATTTTTGAAGCTTTTTTTCCATTATGAATCTATGGGAGCTAAGGGGCCCCAGGGTGTGGCCAATTTGGACCCCAGGGGCATGATTGGCAGGAATTATGTAGGTGACCACTTGCCGTTGCTAGTTGCCAAATATCTCAGCTCTGGGCCCTGTAGTTTCAGAGAAGAAGATTTTTGAAGCTTTTTTCCATTATGAGTCTTTAGGAGCTAAAGGGCCCCGGGGCGTAGCCGGTTTTGACCCCAGGGGCATGATTGGCAGGAATTATGTAGGTGACCACTTGCTGTTGCTACATGCTAAATATCTAAGCTCTGGGCCCTGTGGTTTCCGAGAAGAAGATTTTTGAAGCTTTTTGTTCCATTATGAGTCTATGGGAGCGAAGGGGCCCTGGGGTGTGGCCAATTGGACCCCAGGGGCATGATTGGCAGGAATTATGTAGGTGACCACTGGCCGTTAATACATGCTAAATATCTAAGCTCTGGGCCCTGTGGTTTCAGAGAAGAAGATATTTTAATTTTTTCCCATTGATAGTCTATGGGAGCTATATGTTGCCATGGCAACCAGAATTCCAATCTGATCAGCCCAAAAACCTTATGCAGCCTTTACCCCTACCTGATGATGCTTCCCATGAAATTTGATCAAGATTGACCATGGGGTATTAGAGATATACTTATTATGTCTCCCCCGAAAAATTTTTTTTCGGAGAGACATATTGTTTTTCCCCCGGGCATCTGTCTGTCCGTCTGTCTGTCTGTCCGTCTGTCACACTTTCGTGTCCGCTCTATAACTTGAAAACCGTTCGAGCTATCGTCACGAAACTTAGTATAAATACAAATCAGCATTAGACGACGTGCAGTGCGCAAGAACTATAACTCTCGCATTTATACTTTTTGAATTATCTCCCTTGGAAGTTAGTTGGTATGTATATATGTATGGGAAAATCGTGTCTGGTCAATAACTTTCTTATTTTCAGATGGATTTTAAAATTACTTGGCAGAAATATTAACAACAATAAGACGATGTGTGGTGCGCATAAATCTGGTCGGTACCTCAAAGGTCAAGGTCATACTTAGAGGTCAAAGGTCAAAAAAGGGGCCTTTTTTTCGTATTTGGTCAATAACTTTCTTATTTTCAGATGGATTTTAAAATTACTTGGCAGAAATATTAACAACCATGAGACGATGTGTGGTGTGCATCAGGCAGGTCAGTACCTCGAAGGTCAAGGTCATACTTAGAGGTCAAAGGTCAAAAAAGGGGCCTTTTTTTCGTGTTTTGTCAATAGCTTTCTTATTTTGAGATGGATATTAAAATTACTTGGCAGAAATATTAACAACCATGAGACGATGTGTGGTGTGCATCAGGCAGGTCAGTACCTCGAAGGTCAAGGTCATACTTAGAGGTCAAAGGTCAAAAAAGGGGCCTTTTTTTCGTGTTTTGTCAATAACTTTCTTATTTTGAGTTGGATTTTAAAATTACTTGGCAGAAATATTAACAACCATGAGACGATGTGTGGTGTGCATCAGGCAGGTCAGTACCTCGAAGGTCAAGGTCATACTTAGAGGTCAAAGGTCAAAAAAGGGGCCTTTTTTCGTGTTTTGTCAATAACTTTCTTATTTTGAGATGGATTTTGAAATCACTTGGCAGAAATGTTAACTATCATGAGATGATGTGTTGCATGCATGATTCAGTTTGATAACTCAAGTGTCAAGGTCATACATAGAGGTCAAAGGTCAAAAAAGGGGCCTTTTTTCGTGTTTGGTCAATAACTTTCTTATTTTTAGATGGATTTTGAAATTGCTTTGCAGAAATGTTAACCACCATGAGATGATGTGTTGCACGCATGACCCAGTTTGGTACCTGAAAGGTCAAGGTCATACATAGAGGTTAAAGGTAAAAAAAGGGGCCTTTTTTTGTGTTCTGTCAATAACTTTCTTATTTTTAGATGGATTTTGAAATTACTTGGCAGAAATGTTAACCACCATTAGACGATGTGTTGTGTGCATTACCCAAGTTGGTACCTCAAATGTCTAGGTTGTACTAAGAGGTCAAAGGACAAAAAGGGGCCTTTTTATGCCTCGAACTTTGAAAAAGTTGGAGGGGCATATTGGTTCTGGTTCGTTCGTCCGTTCGTCAGTCTGTTACGCTTTTGATGCATAGCATAACTAAAGAACCGTGTATGCTAGGGTTTTGAAATTTCATATATGGATTTCTCATGGAAAATTAGCTGACGCGTATTTTTTTTCTCGTCCGGATTATGCCCCTTTCAAGAGTTATTGCCCTTTGAAATTTTTTAATAAAATCTTGTCAGCAAGATATCTCAAAAACTATTGGAGCTAGAGCCTTGAAAGTTGGTGAATAGATTGGTGGTGATTAGTAGATGAACTGATTAACTTATGACAAAATTCTGAAAAATACTTTGTGAGTTATGGCCCTTTGTCATTTTGGTAATTTGTGCCCATTGTAATGTATGCTAAAAGTGATGCATAGCATAACTTTAGAACCGTGTATGCTAGGGTTTTGAAATTTCATAAATGGATTCCTCATGGAAAATTGGCTGACGCGTATTTTTTTTCTCATCCCGATTATGCCCCTTTCAAGAGTTATTGCTCTTTGAAATGTTTTTAATAAAATCTTGTCAGCAAAATTTCTTATACACAATTGGAGCTAGAGCCTTGAAAGTTGTTGAGTATATTGGTGGTGATAAGTATATAAACTGTTTAACTTTTGACAAAATTCCGAAAAATACTTTGTGAGTTATGGCCCTTTGTCATTTTGGTTATTTGTGCCCATTGTAATGAATGCTAAAAGTGATGCATAGCATAACTTTGGAACTGTGTATGCTATGGTTTTGAAATTTCATATATGCATTCCTAATGGAAAATAAGCTGACGCGTATGTTTTTTCTCATCCGGATTATGCCCCTTTCAAGAGTTATTGCCCTTTGAAATTTTTTTAATAAAATCTTGTCAGCAAGATATCTCAAAAATTATTGGAGCTAGAGCCTTGAAAGTTGGTGAACATATTGGTGGTGATGAGTTGATGGACTGATTATCTTTTGACAAAATTCCGAAAAACACTTTGTGAGTTATGGCCCTTTGTCATTTTGGTTATTTGTGCCCATTGTAATATATGCTAAAAGTGATGCATAGCATAACTTTAGAACCGTGTATGCTATAGTTTTGAAATTTCATATATGCATTCCTAATGGAAAATTAGCTGACACGCATTTTTTTTCTCATCCGGATTATGCCCCTTTCAAGAGTTATTGCCCTTTGAAGTTTTTTGAATAAAATCTTGTCAGCAAAATATCTCAAAAACTATTATAGCTAGAGCCTTGAATGTTGGCGAATACACGTAGATTGGTGTTGATGAGTAGATGACCTGCTTAACTTTTGACAAAATTCCGAAAAATACTTTGTGAGTTTTGGCCCTTTGTCATTTTGGTAATTTGTGCCCATTATAATGTATGCTAAAAGTGATGCATAGCATAACTTTAGAACTGTATATGCTATTGTTTTGAAATTTCATATATGCATTCCTGATGGAAAATAAGCTGACGCGTATTTTTTTCTCATCCGGATTATGCCCCCTTCAAGAGTTATTGCCCTTTGAAGTTTTTTAATAAAATCTTGACAGCAAGATATCTCAAAAACTATTATAGCTAGAGTCTTGAAAGTTGATGAAAAGATTGGTGGTGATGAGTAGATGACCTGATTAACTTTCGGCAAAATTTGAGTTATGGCCCTTTGTAATTTTGGTAATTTGTGTCTATTGTAATGTATGCTAAAAGTGATGCATTCCATAACTTTAGAACCCTGTATGCTATGGTTTTGAAATTTCATATATGCGTTCCTGATGGAAAATAAGCTGACACTTATTTTTTTTTCATCTGGATTAACTTAAGAACCGTGTAAGCTAGGGTTTTGAAATTTTATATATGGTTTGCTATGGAAAATTAGCTGACACATATTTTTTTCTCATCCGCATTATGCCCCTTTCAAAAGTTATTGTCCTTTGATTTATTTGTTAGCATAACCTTGGGGCCAATTTTAAGGCCACACACTTTGAATTATTATTGTAATCATGGTAATTTTCAGTTTTATTGGACGGGTTTTTAAAAAATTCCGTCCTTTAAAATAGCGATATCCGGGTGGGTGGTTGGGCGGGTGGATGGGCCCCACAGGCGCGACATAGCCTTCGGCGGAATTCTTGTTGTATGTTTTTGAGTCTTTGACAATATTTGTTGAATATTTTGCCATCTAGGGACAAGCAAAGGTTGGGGGAATTGTGTTTTACAAACACCATTTCTAGTTTAGTGTTCAGTCAAGAACTTTCTTTTTCCTGGATAGATTGTGAAATTACTTGGCAGAAATGTTAACCATCATGAGACGATGTGGTGCAAGCTAGACCTAGGTCGGTATCTCCAAGATCAAGGTCATACTAAGAGGTCAGAGGTAAAAAAAACTTTTTTATTTCTGGATGGACTTTGTAAAGTAACCATGCAGAAATGTTCACCGTCGTTAGACCATGAGTCATGTACAAGACCAAGGCCCATATACCTCCAATGTCAAGGTCATACCTAGAGGTCAATGGTAAAAAAAAGGGACAGTCAATAACTTCTTTATTCTTTGATGGATTTTGAAATTACTTGACAGAAATGTTAACCATCACGAGACGATGTGTTGTACCTCAAAGGTCAAGGCCATACTTAGAGGTCAAAGGTAAAAAAGGGCTTTTTTGTGTATGGCCAATAACTTTTTATTTTTCTATGAACATTTTTAAAGTTACTTTGCAGAAATGTTTATCTTCATTAGATGATGTGTTGCACACAAGACCCGGCTCAATACCTCCAATGTCAAGGTTACACTTAGAGGTCAAAAACGGGGGAGACATCTGTGTTTTTGTAGAAAAACAAATTCTAGTTTGAAATTGTTTACGGACGGACGCACGCACGCACGACGGACACAAAGTGATCACAAAAGCTCACCTTGTCACTACGTGACAGGTGAGCTAAAAACTAAGCGCAGGGTGCGGTAATTAGGGGGAATACGGTATATGAAAATCCTTCCAGGGGTAAAGGGTAATGGAACGGACACAAAATTCAAAGCTTCAAACTTGTGACCTTGACCCTGAGTCAGCATGGTTTATTTATGGGTTCTGCACATCAGCTCACTGAGGGGTTATTTGATGAAACTTTAGTGAAAATCCTTCCAGGGGTAAAGGAGATATGGAACTGACACAAAATTCAAAGTTTCAAACTCATGACTTTCCAATGTGACCTTGAACTGGTGTCAGCATGATTCATTTATGGGCTCTGCACATGAGCTCACTGAGGGGGATAATTGACCAAAGTTTAATGAAAATCCTTTGAGGGGTAAAGGAGATATGGACACAAAATTCAAAGTTTTAAACTTGTGACCTTCAAATGTGACCTCGACCGTGAGTCGGCATGGTTCATTTATGGGTTCTGCACATCAGCTCACTGAGAGGAATAATTGACCAAAGATAAATGAGAATCCTTGCTGGAGTAAAGGAGATATGGAACGGACACAAAATTCAAACTCTTGACCTTCAAATGTGACCTTGACCTTCAGTTGGCATGGTTCATTTTTTTGTTCTGCACATCAGCTCACTGAAAAGAATATTTGACCAATGTTTAATGAAAATCCTTCAAAGGGTAAAGGAAATATGGAATGGACACAAAATTCAGTTTCAAACCCTTGACCTTCAACTGTGACCTTGACATTGAGTCGGAATGGTTCTTTTATAGGTTCTGCAAATCAGCTCACTGAGGCAAACATTTGACCAAAGTTTAATGAAAATCTATCAAAGGGTTCAAGAAATATGGAGCGGACAAGAAAGTGCTACGGACACAGTCGGGCAGATGAAGCCATTCCTATTATGCCCGCTCCGCTTTGCGCAGGGGATTAAAAATCCATATACTATCCTAAATATATGGATATCTGCAGCTTTGGTAAACAAACTATCCGTGTTTGAGGTACGGTACTGAAATTTCACTGTAGTTTGTCCATGATGTGGAGCACTGCATATTGTTTCAAGGTTACGGTCCATTAAATATATATAGAGTTATGCCCCATTAAAAATTTCATTTCCGGCCAACTCCTACACAGGGATGGCATACTCATATTTAATCAAGTACTATATTTTTCAGTAATTAGCTGTATTTGGTACTTGGAGAAAATTATGAGCACATGTACTCGTACTTAAGTACTGAATGGCCCCCGCCCATCGGGGCTTGGAGAAATAGATTGGGTTGCATGATGCTTCCAGGCAGAGCTGAAACCAACCGCACACGAGTACTGGTAAACCGCTTTGGAAGTCTAAGCCTGCCCAGGTAAAGTGGTGCTAGTTGGACCGTCCATCGTCCATGCATATAAACCCTATTGGTTTTGTTTCATTGGGACAAGAAAGTGCTACGGACACAGTCGGGCAGACGAAGCCATTCCTATTATCCCCGCTCCGCTTTGCGCAGGGGATTAAAAATCCATATACTATCCTAAATATATGGATATGAGTACTGGTAAACCGCTTTGGAAGTCTAAGCCTGCCTAGGTAAAGTGGTGCTAGTTGGACCGTCCATCGTCTATGCATATAAACCCTATTGGTTTGGTTTCATTGGGTGGCAGCAGCCCCCCCCCCCCCCCAGTTGTCATGCCATCTCAGTGTTGGGTGAAAGTTCCACGAAATTGGAAGCAATGTCTCCAAAATGACCTTAATAATGTTGACAGGGATGTTAGACCTCAAATTAAACAAGTTGAGTAATGAAGCAAACACTCCTGTATTAATTTTGTAAGTAGTTTACGAGTCCTACTGAGTACTGATTAGAGCTTTTTTACGGTGCATGTAATTAAAATTTCAATCAGATGTCCAAATATGTATAAAGAGTATTTTATTTTACAGGTTTTTGTTTGTTTGTTTGATTTGAGGTTTAACGTCCCCGTCAACACTGTAAAGGTCATTTTGGAGATGTTGCATCCAATTTTGTGGGACTTTTACCCGACATTGAAATGAAATGACATCTCAAGCCCTGTCGCCCAATGAAACCAATAGGGTTTATAAGCATGGACGGTCCGACTCCCACCGCTTTGCCTGGGCAGGCTTATATCCTCTAAGCGGTTTTACCAGGTCTCGTGTGCGGTCAGTTTCAGTGGAAGCATCATGCAGCCCATCTATTTCTTCAAGCCCCGGCGGGTGGGGGCCCGATTTTACAGGTTTATGTGACAATGTGGACAATCTATTGATACACAGATGCAATAATGCTTTTAATTTTGGATTAACTAGCTTTCGTAATATTTTTCGCACCTGCTGCTACTCTCAAAATGGTATACATGTAGTCAGTCATGAGGCAAAAAACAGACAGCATCAACTGTTAATTTGGTTAGGATTAATAAGCGGGGAAAATTACTAAAACCTGTCATAGACAAAGAGCTTCAACCAGTGATATATCCCCCAAAACATGCAGTTTATTTACTGATACTTATATCTTGGCTTTCTCAGTATTGATTGCCAATACATTGTATATCTTCATGAATTCACTCAAATGCCATTTCATCCAATGTGTTTCTTGTGAATGGAAATTGTGATTGAAGATGTCATCAAAAACACCTATCCATGAACATTTTGGTGATAGGAAGGCACAATGGAAATACTGCCCTCAAGTTACATTGATCAGAGTCCACATTGTTTGCCTGTATGCAAAAATATGTTTGAAAAGTTAGCAAGAAAATGCAGTTTTTATTTGTTTGGTTTATTTTTTTTATGGTTTGTCTTAGTATGTGTGTGTCGCTTATATTTTTTTTGTTTTGGATAGCCAATTGGCCAGTTTGTGGGAAAGTAACTGTCCTTTTGGCTTCCCACTATTGATGTTTCCATTAGGGTCTACAGTAGAACTTCGATGGCTCGAACACCGATGGCTCGTTTACCATTGATGTGTCGAACCTGTTCTTGAGCCCCTAGCGAAATCCTCTACAGAAGAAATAGTGGGGAATAATTAAGGAGATTTTAGTATTTTATCTTGCAAATGTATGCTGTGTGTACTCATTAGAATCGCCTCATCGAGGCGATTCTAATGAGTACACACAACATACATTTTCATTATAGAACACCGAAAAGATGTCTAAAAGTATCTCGTTATGCCTCCTGACAGTAACCCTCAGTGGCTCGAACTACCTCTGTCTCGAACAGATTTTCGAGGTCCCAAAGGTGTTCGAGCCATTGAAGTTCGACTGTAGTTATTTTGTGTTTGTGTTTCTTTCACTTTGGTGTCTCTGATGGGAGCTGTGGGTGTATTGATTCCTGATCACTGCCCTCACTTCTATTTCTTGGTGTTTTAAGGATTTTAACCCTTGTCCTGCTGAATATTCATTTATGCCACACCCACTACCGATTATCAACCAATCAGATTACTTGATGCACATTATTGCAACAAATTCACAATCTGAATGGTAAACAATGTAGATCCTGATCAGATGGCTTCGTCAGAAGCCATCTGATCTGGATCTACATTGTTTCAAAGATAAGGCATATCCGGGATTAGCAGGACAAGGGTTAAGGGAGTAAAGAAAAACTAAGGACTGTACACTCTCTACATATTTAATACCTTTAAAATCAACAAGGGAAAGCAAGATGCTTACTGTAAATCAACTTACTTTTGTGGCAAGAAACTTTCTTGCTTCTCCAATAATGTCCAATACTTCGGCAAAATATTTTCACAAAAGCACACTGCATAGTCATAGCAACAGATAAGGTGTGTATTTTGTTATAATTGAAGGATAGTTTTCCTTATTTCTGCATATAAACCTATGTTTTTATGGAGAACTGACAAAACTATCCTTCATCACCAAATACTTATCTGTAGCTATGGATAAAGCATAGACAGCCTAATAATTGCGGACCTTTTGGGGGGCAATACGACTGCCATACAAGTAATTACTCCCACAAATATTTTCCAAATTTCTCACATGCAAAAATGAATAGATTTACAATATCTTAAATGTGCCAATGCACGACAAAATATGCATGTACAATAAGGGCTGTGCAGGTAACAAGGACTCAGATCACCCTGGGCATCAACATGGTGTGATCAGTCTATGCTGCTCACAAGCCTTCTATGGCCTCTTGGCTATCCGAAGATCTACAAGCAATGCTTCTGGACAGACTGGCTTGATACATTGGCTGATCAGTCTTCGCGATCCAAGT
This sequence comes from Lucinisca nassula, assembly GCA_963580285.1. NCBI lineage: Eukaryota > Metazoa > Mollusca > Bivalvia > Lucinida > Lucinidae > Lucinisca > Lucinisca nassula. The sequence goes on from OY757013.1 coordinate 28,295,130, forward strand.
CTTATTGTAGATTTTGTTATGCACAGCTCAAAATATATTTCACCCTCGCGATGCTGAATATTTCACTTTGCTTCACTCATGGATTCATAAGCAGAATGGAAAACAGTATAGACCCTGATCAGCTGGCTTCCGAGAAGATTTTTAAAGTTTTCTATGTAGATATATAGAGGCCCTGTAAGTCATGTCTTTGACAGCTTGAATAATCTTGGTAGAGGGTCACCAAAGGAACATTTCTGCCACATTACACTGAAATTCCTCCAATGGTTTCTGACAAGATTTTTAAAGTGAGTTTTCGTTTGGCTGACATGGTAACCAGAATCCTGCAAGGATTCCAAATTTGAACATCTTTTAGTCAGTATTACCCATTGAAGGACCATTCCTGTAAAATCTGGTTAAAATCGTCTCTGACAGTGGTTTGATAGACGACTGATGATGGATAATTGCCTTATCAAAATAGTTCACCTTGAGCTCTGAGGTGAGCTTAAAAGATTCAGCTTCAGCATGGGGAGGGTTAAAATATTCTGAACATTTAATTCCTCAATGCATCTTGCATCTTCTATAACATCAAGCTTGGAGCACTTCTAGCACACAATGAATTGTATCAAGATGAACAGATCAAATTCTCAAAAGGAAGATTCCTGCTTTTTTTTTTTTTTTTTTTTTTCTTGACCCATAAAATGACAATCACAACTATTGTTGCCTGCTTTGCCTCTGCCTGTTACCTTAAAAGTAATTTTTTGCAAACAATGTGGACCCGGATCAGACTGCTTCTGCAGGAGCAGACTGATCTGGGCACACACTGTTTGCATGTATGCAAAAATATTTTTAAAAAGTTTGCAAAAAAAATTCAGCAGACGACATAAGCAGACAACATTTTCAGATGTAGTTTTTCTCGGCATCTTAAGGGTTAACAAAAAGTCTATGCAGACATATCTCAGATTGTTTTACAATAAGACACAACAACAAGCTTTTTTTCAGGGTCTATTCCTTTTAAATTTCTGTACAAAATATTATGTCCATGATCTAGTTCTGTTAATAGCTCCACTTGAATTGTCTTTCCCTGGCCACGAGTTCACCAGACTTTATTTTACGATTCAGTTCCTCCTGCAAATTTAAAAGAGACAAGCTGTGAGTTTATTTTTAGAAAATTAATCAAGTTAGGTTTCCACAGGAACATGTACTGTAGAAGTATTGTACAGTAAAATTCCTATATTATGACCACCTTTGGGACTGTTCAAAAGTGGTCTTTAAGAATATTTTTAGTGGGGAGGCACGTGAAAAAAACAAGTCACTTTTTAGTCCAACAAATCGTAAAGCAAATGTAACTATCCAGGGGTAGGAAATGCAGATTTTAGGTGCTTCTGGGGCTTAAAATCGGGGAGGGGGGGGGGGGGGAGGTGCAGACACGTAAAAACATGTATCTGAGTGGGAAAGGGTTAAGATAACATGGTCATGTTATCACATATGTATCTCCAGATAAAGGGGAGTAACAAGGAAGATAACTTTTCTCTGAATAACCTTAGGGCTTGAAAATTCTTCAAAATTTCACCTGCCGCCATGACCAGGCATATAAATTTTGCTAAATTTCATTAGGACTTGGCAAAATTTTTACTCATCCTCGGGCATGAGGCAGAGTGGATTTTTTCAGCCCTGAGTTACCTGTGTTTGGGGTACTTGTTAGAATTTCCTCGGCGAGGCAATTCCAACAAGTACATGCACAAACAACAGGATTAAGGAAAACTACCCTTATTGCTCCTAAATACCTGAAGCTATGAAGGCAATATTACGGAGTTGCACAATGAGAAATTAAGCCTTCCAGTCATGGCACGATATGACAGATTACCTCCATGATCCTAAGCATTGGAGCAGATAAGGCTAAGCAAACAGTGCAGACCCAGATCAGACTGCTCCTGAAGGAGCAGTCTGATCAGGGTCTACATTGTTTGCCATTCTGGCTGCATCCTGAAGGAGCAGTCTGATCAGGGTCTACATTGTTTGCCATTCTGGCTGCAGTTTTAGAATCCTTGCTGGATCATAAAACAAATTCGTTAACATTTCAAGAGAATTACAGCAAGTCCTCAAGGTGTCCCAATTTTTAGGATTTTTGGCTGCAGTTTAAGACTCCTTGCTGGATCATGAAACAAATTCGTTAACATTTCAAGAGAATTACAGCAAGTCCTCAAGGTGTCCCAATTTTTAGGATTTTTACGGTAGCATGTGCATATACAAATGACCCTCATTATTATGACAATATTTGTTCCCTTACATTTTACAGTTGTAATTCGCAAACCTTATCGCGATTCTGTAAAGATGCCCAATAAGAAGCAGAGTAACAGGTTATAAAGGACCTTTTCTGTTTAACCCTTTTTGTACCAAATGGAATCTTCCTCCTTCTATATAGCAGCAGTTCATTTCAAAATTTATGTGTGTCATTTATGTGTTGTATTTTCTTCAAAATTTGTTCGGAAAATGACTGAACTTTTTGCAACAGTGTAGGCCCTGATGAGACGCCGCGTTCTCATCTGGGCCTGCACTGTTTGCCAAGGTCTCGTTTTGGGGTTTCTGGTACTAATTGGGTTAATTACTCAAAATAGAAGTGAAGACAGTGATCAGGAATCGATACAATTAACCCACAGCTCCCATCAGAGACACCAAAGTGAAAGAAACACAAACATGAAACAACTAGACCCTAATGGAAACATCCGGCCCCCGCCCATCGGGGCTTGAAGAAATAGATGGGCTGCATGATGTTTCCATGCAGAGCTGAAACCGACCCGCACATGAGTACTCGTAAACCACTTAGAGGATCTAAGCCTGCCCAGGCAAAGCGGTGCGAGTCGGCCCGTCCATGTTAATAAACCCTATTGGTTCATTGGACGGCAGGGCTTGAGATGTCATTTCATCTCAAGGTCGGGTAAAAGTCCCACAAAATTGGAAGCAATGTCTCAAAAATGACCTTTACAGTGTTGAAGGGGACATTAAACCTCTAATCAATCAAACAAACAAACAAAATAATGGGAAAATCACTAGCGGATAGCCAAAAGGACAGTTACTTTCCCACAAAATGGCCAATTGGCTATCCAAAACAAAATTAGCAATACAAAAGAGACAAAGAAACAAAAGTTGTTGATATTGGTTAGAATTGCCTCGTAGAGGCAATTCTAATAAATATCCACAACATTTGTTTCTTGGAGTATTAGATTACAAGAAATGGACTCCTATATATAAGAAGGAATATTCGATTTGGTACAAAATGGGTTAAAGCAGGCAGACATCTTGGTCCCCGCCCATCAGGGCTTCAAGAAATATATGGGCAGCATAATGCTTTGATGCAGAGCTGAAACCGACCCGCACACGAGTACTGGTAAACCGCTAAGAGGATCTAAGCCTGCCCAGGCAAAGTGGTGTGAGTCGGCTCAACCATGCTTATAAACCCTATTGGTTTCACTGGGCGGCAGGGCTTGAGATGTCATTTCATCTCAATGTCGGGTAACAGTCCTCAAAATTGGAAGTAACTTCTCAAAAATTACCTTTACAGTGTTGACGGGGATGTTAAACCTCAAATCAAACAAACAAAGCAGGCAGACAAAAATGGCAGCAAATATGTAATGTTTATCCATTCCTTTCTTACCTTCTCTTTCGTTATTAAATATGTTAGAGCCCCTATTGGCAGTACAACAAAAATCATGAAGGGTGATAAAGTTTTTGTTGAAATTTTGAAATGCTCTCCAGCCTTTGCTCGTGCAGATAACCATCTCTGAACCGCTGGGTCAAGCTGAAACAAAGTAATATAACTCTTATCATGCTGTTCACGACAACCCCTATCTTTGGAAACAGTGTAGATCCAGTTCAGATGGCTTCTGAAGAAGCCATCTGATCAGGATCTACACTGTTTGACATTCAATTTATGAATTTGTAGGAATAAATAACATCAAGTAATCTGATTGGTTAAAAGTCAGAAATGGGTGTGGCTAATCTGAATATTCAGCAAGAGAAGGGTTAATTAGAATAACATGAAACATGCAATAAAATTTGTGTCATGAGTTAGAAATTCTTACTTTCAATCTTCAGATCCGGTAGTTTTTTTTTTTTGTTTTGTTTTTTTTAACCCTTATCTTGCTGAATATTCATTTAAGCCACACCCATTTCTGTCTATCAACCAATCAAATTACTTGATGTAATTTACTGCTACAAATTCATAAACTGAATACCAAACAGTGCAGATCCTGATCAGATGGCTTCTTCAGAAGCCATCTGATCTGGATCTACACTGTTTGCATAGATAGGGGTTGTCGTGAACAGCAAGATAAGGGTTAAACAAGAGGGCCCTCGGGCCCTATTTCGCTCACCTGAGTGTCACTGTGTCTTGTACATTCTATAGAACCATGAATTAACTTCATATGACCATGTATCTTTGAAAATTTGTTGAAAATGTGTTTTGGGATGACAGGTGGAGGTTTAAGAACTGTGTTATACAGACCTTGGGAGGAATGTGATGTTGTTTGTTTGTACTGGAGTTTAAGGGCCCTGTCAACACTTATTTGGGTCATTTTTGAGCCAGTCAGTTTACCTATTCACACTTTTCCTGGGCAGGCTTCTGTAAGCGGTTAAACAGTACAGTGCACATTCTTTCGCCAGAAACTGACAACTGACCTTCGTGAATCAGCGGGAGAGAATGACCATAGAAAAGATCTCACAATCAATCTCCACGAAAGAATGTTGCCGACCCCGGCAGGTATCAAACAATGTCCTGATCACCAGTCAGATGCACATCCGACAGAGCTACCGAGGCCGGCCCCCCCACTGCATGACCTTATCATCAAAGATTGTAACAGGGCGAGCTGCCAGACTAGGTGAGAGTCAGCCCATCCATGCATATACATTTTTTTTTGTAAACCATTGGTTTCAATGAGTGGCAGGGATTGAGATGTCATTTCATCTGACTGGCAGATAAAAATGCCATAAAATTGGAACCGTCTTCAAAATGACATAAAAAAATTTTGAATGGGTCGTTAAACCTCAAATCAAACTACACAAATACATAAACAAATGGTTTGGAGTGTTTTGGGGGTAATTTGATGGACCGCATCAAATGTTTCGTCAGCAAAATGATGCAACTGGACATTAAAATTGAATAACTGAAGAAATAATGACCCAAATTGGGTCCAATTCGAGGTTCTGGGTCATTTCGACCCATAACAAAATCGGCCCATGACAAAATCACCCCATAGCAATTTCGGCACATAAATGAGTTCAATGCTGTTATAGGGGTCATTTATCAGCCAAAATATAAAGAAAAAAAGAAAGATTTATTTAATTTATGATAAAATATATGTACATGTACATACCATTTATTTTATCCCTTTTCACCGCTCGGTATTTATATATTATTCTCAATAATTACAGAAGCCTCCGTGGCGCAGTGGTTACGCTACTCGCCTTGTAAACCAGGGGTTGTAGGATCGATCCCGGGCTTCTCCAGACTTTCGGATGAGTCTTTAAACCGCGGTCCCGTCTCCGTATGACCTTAGCTGTTGGTGGGACGTAAAACTCAAACACTCACTCTCAATAATTACTTTCCTAAGATGTGTCTTCTCGCAATGCAACCTTTGTAATAATGGAATTTATGAAATAAAAACAAGAGGACCATGATGGCCCTGGATCGCTCACCTGATCCATAGAGTAACAAGTGGGCCCCAGGGAGGGCCATTATTGACCCCAGGATTATAATGTGCATAATGTTGAGGGAGGTCTAAAAAGGTGAAGCTTCATACCAAATATCAACAAAGGCTATAATTTGAACAATCTTGGCAAAGGTCCACTAGATGAAGCTACACAACAAATATCAAAGACCTGGGCCTTGCGGTTTCAGAGAAGAAGATTTTTTTAAAGATATTCTTTACATAAGCCTATGTAAAACCAAATGGCCCCGGGGCAAGGGCATTTTTGGCCTCAGGGCTATATTTTCAACAATCTTGATAGAGGTCCACTAGATGAAGCTTCACACCAAATATCAAAGACCTGGGCCTTGTTGTTTCAGAGAAGAAGATTTTCGAAGATTATCTCTATTATTAGTCTATGTAAAACCAAAGGGCCCTGGGGCGGGGGCATTTGTGGCCCCAGGGCTATAATTTGAACAATCTTGGTAGAGGTCCACTAGCTGAAGCTTCATACCAAATGTCAAAGATCTAGGCCTTGTGGTTTCAGAGTAGAAGATTTTTCAAGATTTTTCCTATATAAGTCTATGAAAAACCAAAGGGCCCAGGAGCGGGGGCATTTTTGGCCCAGGGCTATAATTTGAACAATCTTTATAGAGGTCCACAAGATGAAGCTTCATACCAAATATCAAAGACCTGGGCCTTGCAGTTTCAGAGAAGAAGATTTTTAAAGATTTTCCCTATATAAGCTCATGTAAAACCAAAGGGCCCCGGGGCGGGGGCAGTTTTGGCCCCAGCACTATAATTTGAATAGTCTTGGTAGGGGTCCACTAGATGAAGCTTCATACCAAATAGCAAAGACCTGGGCCCTTCAGGTTCAGAGAAGAAGTTTTTTTTTAAGATTTTCCCAATATAAGCCCATGTTAAACCAAAGGGCCCAGGGGCGAGGGCATTTTTGGCCCCAACACTATAATTTGAACAATCTTGGTAGGGGTCCTTTCAATGAAGCTTCATACCAAATATCAAAGACCTGGGCCTTGCGGTTTCAGAGAAGAAGATTTTTAAAGGTTTTCCCTATATAAGCCTATGTAAAACCTAAGGGCCCCGTGGCGGGGGCATTTTTGGCCCCAGCACTATAATTTGAACAATCTTGGTAGGGGTCCATAAGATGAAGATTCATACCAAATATCAAAGACCTGGGCCTTGCAGTTTCAGAGAAGAAGATTTTTAAAGATTTTCCCTATATAAGCCCATATAAAACCAAAGGGCCCCGGGGCGGGGGCATTTTTGCCCCAGCACTACAATTTGAACAATCTTGGTAGGGGTCCACTGGATGAAGCTTCATACCAAATATCAAAGACCTGGGCATTGTGGTTTCAGAGAAGAAGATTTTTAAAGATTTTCCCTATATAAGCCTATGTAAAACCAAAGGGCCCCAGGGCGGGGGCATCTTTGGCCCCAGCACTAAAATTTGAACAATCTTGGTAGGGGTCCACTAGATGAAGCTTCATACCAAATATCAAAGACCTGGGCCTTGCAGTTTCAGAGAAGAAGATTTTTAAAGATTTTCCCTATATAAGCCCATGTAAAACCAAAGGGCCCCGGGGCGGGGGCATTTTTGGCCCCAGCATCATAATTTGAACAATCTTGGTAGGGGTCCATTAGATGAAGCTTCATACCAAATATCAAAGACCTGGGCCTTGCAGTTTCAGAGAAGAAGATTTTTTAAGTTTTCAGTGAAAAAAATCTATTTTTGGCTCCTGTGACCTATATGTGCAACGGACCGGAACCATTTGAACAACTTTGAAAGGGGACCACCTAAGGATCATTCCTGTGAAGTTTGGTCAAAATCTGTTCAGTGTTTTAGGAGGAGATGTTGTTTGAAGAAATTGTTTACGCACGCATGCACGGACGGACGGACGCACGACGGACAAAAAGTGATCCCAAAAGCTCACCTTGTCACTACGTGACGGTGAGCTAATAAAAAACAAGAGGACCATGATGGTCCTAAATCGCTCACCTGAGGTAAGAGATTTACATCCTTAATATTTAAGTTTGATAAGGTAGATGCTAAGACTTTTTGACGCTATTATCTAAACAATCTTTGTAGAGATTGAAGATTGAAGCAAAAATTGTGGCCTCTGGCCGCTGTACAAGGTTTTCAAGGAATGTGACCTAGTGACCTAGTTTCTGACCTGATATGATCAATATTCGAACTTGACCCAGATATCATCAAGACAAACATTCTGGTAAAGTTTCATGAAGATTGAAGTGAAATTGAAGTATCTGGAGGGTGAACAAGGTTTTCAAGGAATTTGTTCTTGTGACCTAGTTTTTGACCTGACATGACCCATATTCAAACCTGACTCAGATATCATCAAGTCAAACATTTTCAAAGTTTCATGAAGTTTGAAGCAAAACTACTGTCTCTAGAGGGTGACAAAAGGATTTCAAGGAATTTGACCTAGTGACCTAGTTTTTTCCTGATATGACCCATATTGGAACTTGACCCAGATATCATCAAGACAAACATTCTGGTAAAGTTTCATGAAGATTGAAGCAAAATTGTAGTCTCTTGAGGATGAACAAGGTAAATGTTGACGATGTACGTCACATGTTGAATAATACACGACACACTTACAACGGACAAAAGGTGATCACAAAAGCTCACCTTGAGCTTTGCTCAGGCAAGCTAAAAATTAAGGGTCTCTAGAATGTAAACAAGGTTTTTCTATGATTTGACCTACCGACCTACTTTTTAAACACACATGACCCATATTCAAACTTGACCCAGATATTGTAGAGATGATCATTCTGAGCAAGTTTGATGATGATTGGACCAAAACTGTGGTCTCTAGAGTGTTAACAAGGTTTTTCTATGATTTGACATACTGACCTACTATATGATCCCAAATGACCCATATCTAAACTTGACCGAGATATTGTCAGGATGATCATGCTTAGCAAATATGAGGATGATTGGACCAAAACTATAGCCTCTAGAGTGTTAACAGAGTTTATCTATGGTTTGAACTACTGGCCTACTTTTTGATCCCACATGACCCATATTGGAACTTCACTGAGATATTGTCAGCATGATCATTCTGAGCAAGTTTCAGGATGATTGGACCAAAACTGTGGCCTCAGTCTTAACAAGGTTTTTCTATGATTTGACCTACTGACCTACTTTTTGACCCCACATGACCCATATTTGTACACGACCAAGATATTGACAGGATAATCATTCTGAGCGAGTTTGAGGATGATTGGACCAAAACGGTGGCCTCTAGAGTCTTAACATTGTTTTTCTATAATTTGACCTACTGACCTATTTTTTTATCCGAAATGACCCGTATTCGAACTTGACCGAGATATTGTCAGGATGATCATTCTGAGCAAATTTGAGGATGATTGGACCAAAACTGTGGCCTCTAGAGCGTTAACAAGGTGTTGCTATGATTTGACCTGCTGACCTACTTTTTGACCCGACATGACCCATATTCTAACTTGACCGAGATATTGTCAGGATGATCATTCTGAGCAAGTTTCAGAATGATTGGACCAAAACTGTGGCCTCTAAAGTCTTAACAAGGATTTGCTATGATTTGACCTGCTGACCTACTTTTTGACCCGACATGACCCATATTCGTACATGACCAAGATATTGATAGGTTAATCATTCTGAGCAAGTTTGAGGATGATTGGACCAAAACTGTGGCCTCTAGAGTCTTAATGTTTTTCTATGATTTGACCTACTGACCTACTTTTTGACCCGAAATGACCCGTATTCAATTTTGACCAAGATATTGTCAGGATGATCATTCTGAACAAATTTGAGGATGATTGGACCAAAACTGTGGCCTCTAGAGCGTTAACAATGTTTTTTTATGATTTGACCTACTGACCTACTTTTTGATCACATATGCCCCGTATTCGAACTTGACCAAGATATTGTCAGGATGATCATTCTGAGCAAATTTGAGGATGATTGGACCAAAACTGTGGCCTCTAGAGCATTAACAAGGTTTTTCTATGATTTGACCTGCTGACCTACTTTTTGACTCGACATAACCCATATTCGAACTTGACCGAGATATTGTCAAGATGATCATTTTGAGCAAGTTTCAGGATGATTGGACCAAAACTGTGGCCTCTAGAGTCTTAACAAGGTTTTGCTATGATTTTACCTACTGACCTACTTTTTGATCACATGATATGACCCGTATTCGAACCTGACCGAGATATTGTCAGGATGATCATTCTGAGCAAATTTGGGGATGATTGGACCAAAACTGTTGCCTCTACAGTCTTAACAAAGCTTTTCTATGATTTGACCTACTAACCTACTTTTTGACCAACAATGACCTGTATTCGAACTTAACGAGATATAGTCAGGATGATCATTCTGAGCAAATTTGAGGATGATTGGACCCAAAACTGTGGCCTCTAGAGCGTTAACAAGGTTTTTCTATGAGTTGACCTGCTGACCTACTTTTTGACCCAACATGACCCATATTCGAACTTGACTGAGATATTGATAGGATGATCATTCTGAGCAAGATTCAGGGTGATTGGACCCAAACTGTGGCCTCTAGAGTCTGAACAAGGTTTTTCTATGATTTTACCTACTGACCTAAATTTTGACCTGACATAACCCATATTCGAACTTGACCCAGATATCATTAAGACAAACATTCTGGTAAAGTTTCATGAAGACTGAAGCAAAATTGTAGTCTCTCGAGTCTTAACAAGGTAAATGTTGACGACTCACGTCGCACAACGCACGTAGAATGACCCACGACACACAAAAGGTGATCACAAAAGCTTTGCTCAGGTAAGCTAAAAAGGTGTGTTTACTTAGAGAAAAATATGCGGTAGGTATAATATGCGAAATCAAGTTGATTTCGCGAAAACAGCCCGATCTAGCGAAATCAACTTATAAAATCAACATTTTTAAAAACAGGCAAAAAATTATTATTCCCTATTATCTAAAATGTTATTATACATTTATGAGCCAAGTTTCATGACAAAATTACAATATTTAGTATGTATTTGATAGGAAATTCTATTCTGCCACTAGATTTCGCGTGCAATCGCATGTGCGAAATCAACTCATTTTAGGGAAATCAATGTATAAAAAACTGAATAAAACATATTGGTGCATATTATTAAGAATGTTGTTATTCATTTATGAGCCAAGTATCATGGTGAAATCTGAATATTTAGTATGTTTTTGAAAGGAAAATCTATTCTGCTACTTTATTTCGCTGGCAATCGCATGTGCGAAATCAATTCATTTTAGCGAAATCAATGTATAAAATACCTTTTTTCCCAAAACTGACTAAAACATATGTGTGCATATTATTAAAAATGTTGTTAATCATTTGTGAGCCAAGTTTCATGATGAAATTTGATATTTAGTAGTTTTTTGCGAGGAAAATCTATTCTGCCACATGATTTCTCTTGTAGTCTCATGTGCGAAATCTACTCATGCTAGCGAAATCAATGTATAACACATCTTTTTTCCAAAACTGACTAAAATGTTTTTTGTGCATAATATTAAGAATATTGTGGGCCAAGTTTCATGACAAAAGAATATTAAGTATGTATTTGAGAGGAGAATCTATTCTGTCACAGGATTTCTCTTTCAGTCACATGTGCGGAGTCAATTCCTTTTAGCAAAATCGATGTATAATAAAATAACCTTTTTCCCGAAAACCAACTAAAACGTTTTTATACATGTGTATTAACCCATTCAGTACCAGAAACCCCTAATGGGGTAGTTGGCAAACAGTGCAGGTCCAGATCAGACACTGCAGTACGCGGCGTCTGATCAGGGCCTACAGTGTTTGCAAAAAAATAGAAGAAAACACAGCCTGACACCCCTAAATTTTGAAATGGACTCCTGTTATATATATAATGAGGAAGATTCCATTTGGTACAAAAAAGGGTTAAGAATGTTGTTCCACATTTATGAGCCACGTTTTATAAGAAAATATTAATGTTGAGTTCTAGCTTTTGTTTCGGGCGTTATATCACCAAAACAAACAAGAAACAAAGATAAAGGAAAATATCATTAGAAAGACCGGGCGATATGTACATGTACATCACGAAAACATGCCTGTATAATTTGGATCCCCTCAAACCCCACTTGTATACAGAAAAATTGGGGCTTACAGGGCTGTAAATTATTTTTCTAGTTTTTGCTCAAAACATAGAATGTGACTCGTTAGAATGGCCTCACTGGTCCAGTCCGAAGGAGTACCCTAAATCTATGTTTAGAGCACAAATATGAAGAATATCGGAATTTTGCACCAGAAATTTTCATTTTAAGGTGGCAAAATGTTCAATATAATTGATAGTACTGGTAAACCGCTTAGAGGATCTAAGCCTGTCCAGGAACCGCGGTGCGAGGCGGACCGTCCAGGCTAATAAACCATATTGGTTTCATTGGGCAACAGGGCTTGAGATGTCATTTCATCTCAATGTCGGGTAAAAGTCCCACAAAATTGGAAGCAACGTCTCCAAAATGACCTTTACAGTGTTGATGGGGACGTTAAACCTCAAATCAAACAAACAAACAGATGCGTTATCAAACTGTTGTTATTTTTATTATTATTATTTCTAATAAAAAAAGCATGCATTAAATAAGCACTAATTTGATGGGTGCATCGTCGGACAGACAGACGGACGAACTGACTGACTGACGAATGGACAGCTAGACAGGAGTGAATAAACAGTGTGTTTGTTATTCACACAATCACAGGTATGTCAGGTAATAATGTGTGAAAGTCACAGTTTGTCACAGTATTAAATTACCTTATGATAATGATGATGATAATGATGATGGTGATGATGATGGCACACTATTCAATTACCTTATGATAATGATGATGATGATACTGATAATGATGATTTTGGCACACTATTCAATTACCTTATGATAATGATGATGGTTATGATGATAATGGAGGAGGAGGACGACGACGACATGGACGATGATGATGATGAAAAAAAGCAGATAACAAGTATTGGAGTAAGTCTGTTGATTTCACCAAGTCCTATTTGATTTCCTTTGACTGATCAATTAGCAATATTTTGATATGCGTCTTTTATTCCAGATCATAATACTTTCAGATGAAACTAGAATCAAACATGTATACTACCAGCATTCTTAATAAAAGGCAAAACTAGTTTTTAATCGTTTTTGGAAATCAAATGATTTTACACATTGATTTCGGAGTTGATTTCGCACGTGCTTATCAGCGAAATCAAGTGATAGAATATATTTTCCTAATAAATATTTATATTTTCACGTCAAATTTGGACCTAAAATGTTTATCAACTTTCTTAACGATATGCATTTTTATTCAGTTTTGGGATATATTTATTTTGTACATTGATTTCGCTAAAATGAGTTGATTTCGCACATGTGACTTCCAGCGAAATCAACTGGCAGAATAGATTTTCCTCTCAAAAAACATACTAAACATTCTCATGAAACTTGCCTCATAAATGTTTAACAACATTCTTAATAATATGCACAATTATGTTTTATTCAGTTTTGGGAAATATTTATTTTATACATTGATTTCCCTAAAATGAGTTGATTTCGCACATGTGATTGCCAGCGAAATCAAGTGGCAGAATAGAATTTCCTATCAAATACATACTAAATATTCAAATTTTCTCATGAAACTTGGCTCATAAATGTATAATATTATTCTAGATAATATGCAATAACAATTTTTTGCCTGTTTTTAAAAATGTTGATTGTATAAGTTGATTTCACTAAATCGGGCTGATTACGCGAAATCAACTTGATTTCGCATATTATACCTACCCAAAAATATATATTTATGAACTAGAAAATTATAGTTCTGGGTTCATTACATATTTATTTATTTTTATTAATTTACATTGTTGGTATGCAAAATGATCAATAATCATTTAACGTTGTTACCTATATCGCCGCATGCTGTAAAGTAACAAACAGAATGATTATCATATTACTCAGACCTCAGTCATTCTTTCTTTGTTTATGAATGTTATTGGGCAGGGCACATCAATAGCTTTATGTGGGCCTAGCGCCGGAGCCCAGCGAAGACTCACATCAGCCTGTGCATCCGTACAGTCTGATTTGTGTCTTCGCTGTGCACTGTAACTAGGGCCTAGCGCCGGAGCCCAGCGAAGACTCACATTCGCCTGCACATCCATGCAGTCTGATTTGTGTCTTCGCTGTGCACTGTAACTATGAATCATGAAGTAGTCGAAGCTTCTTCATGCCTCCAGCTTTGTGTTTCAAGCAGCCTAATGTTAAAAGGGCTTCCTCGTGGCCTGGCAAATGTTAATGCACGAAAACCTGTGGGTGATTCCTGTAAGATTTCTACTGAAAACTAATCAATACGATTCTTATTCATAACGTATTCCATTGCTTAAATGGAATGGTAAAAGACAGAAATAAGAAAAACAGAGAAGCCCAGAGGGCCCTGAATCGCTCACCTGAGAATCAGTGTCTCTTGCACATTCTTGATCAGAATCAGGATTGTTACTGGTGACACGTCAAAAGACATTCATACACCAGGACCTGTGATGTGGGAAGTTAGTCCCTAGCTCTAACCAAAGAGGTAAATTTAGCTACACAATCATCAGCACCTTCAGCTGCCAAGGGCTATAATTTGAACAAACTTGGTAGTGGTCCACTAGATGAAGCTTCATACCAAATATCAAAGACCTGGGCCTTCTGGTTTCAGACAAGAAGATTTTTAAAGGTTTTCCCTATATATGCCCATGTAAAACTAGTGGGCTCTGGTGTGGGGGCATTTTTGGCGCCAGGGTTATAATTTGAACAATCTCAGTAGAGGTCTACTAGATGAAGCTTCACACCAACCATCAAAGACCTGGGCCTTCAGGTTTCAGACAAGAAGGGCTGTAACTGCAAAACCGAATGTCAGATCAAGCCAAATTCAAACTCATCTGAGGTTTTATGCTTGTTCTTGTTTACTGAAATTTTCAAAAATATCAGATTAGAAACGGCTGAGAAAAGGGGGAGAGTGGACACTATTTTTCACTAATATTTATGCTCAAGAGCAGGTAATTCGAAAGCCTTTCGTCTCATGCGGCCCAAATTCGAAAACATAGACTGTAAGCTCCTTCTGGTTATCAGGAAGTTTGATGATGGTCAGGTTAGAAATAGCCGGGTACGTTTACTAACCGGAATGGACCCAATAACCGGAACGGATCTGGAATAACCGGAACGGACCTTTATTTTAGTCATAAGTTAGAGAATTATATGTCTTTGGTCATATGTATTCTGATATTAAGTGTAGGTTGAGTTTTAGAAGTATGCTAGCCGCTTTAGGAAATACTGGATTTTACCCTGGAATAGTCTTGGCCTAGTCCGATGATCCTGGCCAGATAAAAATTGAGTAATCTTACATGCCTACAATCTAAATGACTTCCAGAATCCCGGAGAGTGTATGCAAGAAAGAGATTCTTTCATTGTTTGGGGACTACACAGAAAAAATATGTCCTGCAGTACCACTGTCCAACATCACTGAAGATGTTGGACGGCAACGCTATTGACGGAATTCTCTTTAAAATATCTGTGTGATATAATGGTACCTCTTATTGGCCCATAACTAAAATTTTTTTCAGGCAAATAATTGATTTCTTTTTCTCCGTTTTTTGCACCAAACAGATAGTGGCTGCTCGTTAGAACTGTCTCAACAGATGCGGTACTAACAAGTATCCACAATCTATGTTTTTGTGCCAGAATTCAGACATTGATATATACCATTGTAAACCCTACTTTTCTCTATATCAAGTGGAATTTACAGTGTTCACATATTCAAGTATTTCTTGGATCCAAGGTATTCGTATCATGCCCAGCAGACACACGTCGCTCTGGCAACGTCAAATCAACGTCGGTGCAACGTCATGACGTTGCACCGATGTTGATGTGACGTTGCAAAGGTCACGACGTTGGGCCGACGTTGATGTGACGTCACAATTAAGTCATGTGCCTGCTGGGTGGGTATTTGTATGGAAGGCAAATGACCAAAAACGAAATATATAGTAATCTATGTTTATAATTGGTTTGCACAGTTGTCACAATTGTACATTGCAACTTTTACTGATATAATTTAATGGTTTTACTAAGAACATACAAACATATTTACATTTTGTTAAAAGACTCTGTGTTGTATTGGTAACGCTACTCGTCTCATAAATCAAATAAATTCCAGATGCTCGTTAGAACCGCCCCACACATTGGCGATTCTAACGAGTGCCCACAATCTATTGTTTTTTTTTCAAGAACACAGAAATGCATATCACTGTGAACCACACATGGTTCTCATTCCAAAGTTTAATGAGTTAATGAGAGTTTCAGCTTTACGTCTCACCAACAGCTAAGGTCATATGGAGACGGGACCTCGGTTTAACTACTCCTCTGAAACTCTTGAGAACTCATATAAAGTGTAATTTACAGGTCTGTAATAAGAACATAAAAACATATTTATATCAAGAAGCCTCTGTGGTGTATTGGCAAGGCTACTCGTCTCATAAACCAAACAGACTGTGGATGCTCGTTAGAACCGCCCCCACATTGGAGATTCTAACGAGTGCCCACAATCTGTACTTTTTTCAAGAACACAGAAATAATGTATACTACTGTGAACCACACTTTTCGCAATCTAAAGTGTAATGACTGAATCAGTGTTTTAGCTTTACGTCTCACCAACAACTAAGGTCATACGGAGACGGGACCTCGGTTTAAAGACTCATCCGAAAGTCTTGAGAAGTCATATAGAGTGTAATCTACAGGTTTTTATTAAGAACATATTTACATCTAATTAAGAAGCCTGTATGGTGTAATATCAGAGCTCTCGGAAACGCAGGATTCTGCGTATTTTACGCCAACGTTTTGCCGTTGTACGCGTAAAATTCACTATCGCCGATTCTTATGTACGCATGTTTTTATTGTGACATGCGTCCAAAATTACTGAAGCGGTAAAATCAGAAGCTAATTTAGGCCGCTTACGCAATACCAGTAAGAGATCAAATGCGGCGCCGCTTTTTGTGTTTGAAGCACACATGCCACATATTGACAGGTATTTTTGCAAGCGGTCGGTTTGCAGCACTTGTTAAAAATGATTGTACCTTTTAATCTCGCTGCGCTAATCCCTGTGTTATTACGGATTACAATTAATTAGTTTACTGATTGATGTAAGCATGAACCATCAACGGATTAACATTAGTCGGTAAAATATCACATTTAGTTAAACCAGGGTAACGGCGAAGACGATATAATTGACGAATTGCCAATGTCATGTATTTTCGCGACTACACGATCATACTTCTTATCGCTCGGTCAAAGAGTGTTTCGATGTTTACTGGTGACATAAATGTCTGCAATTCTTCAAAATGCAATCATTTTAACAATTACAGGAAGTCAGACTTAGTAAGGCTGCTTCCCCTACGTATTTGTTAACAAATTTATGAGCTAGTGTCACGTATATCTGTATATGTATGTCCGAATTTGAAAGCACAACCATGGCTGTATAGAATGCTTCTTTTCAAATCTGGGTTCACATTATATCTGTTGTTATCCTAACACAACATGATTTTTATGTGGCATTATTTGGCTAGAAGTGTGAGAATAAATCTGAGCAACTGCATGTTTTTTTTTTGTTTTTGTTTTTTTGTTTTGTTTTTTTTTTTGGGGGGGGGGGGGGGGGGGGGGGGAGTGGGGTTTTACTGGGGTATACATTATTTTCCTAATATTTCTACAAAACAGCAGATTGTGGCTGCTTCTTAGACAAATCAGTGAAATAGTTCTAACTAGTACCCACAGTCTACACATCAGTTATTCATATGGATGTGTAGCCTGATAGTACGAATTTTTTTGTCTATGTTCTATGCTCAATCAAGATCAGGATTCCAACTTTATATATGGGAATCCAACTTTTTACCTGTGAATCCAACTTTTTACAAGGAAGGATTCCTGGAATCCTGTTTTCAAAATCCTAGTGAGAGCTCTGCTGTATTGGCAAAGCTACTCGTCTCATAAACCAAACAGATTGTGGGTGCTCGTTAGAACCGCCCCCACATTGGAGATTCTAGCGAGTGCCCACAATCTGTACTTTTTTCAAGAACACAGAAATAATGTATACTACTGTGAACCACACTTTTCGCAATCTAAAGTGTAATGACTGAATCAGTGTTTTAGCTTTACGTCTCACCAACAGCTAAGGTCATACGGAGACGGGACCTCGGTTTAATTTACATTTAATTAAGAAGCCTGTATGGTGTATTGGCAAAGCTACTCGTCTCATAAACCAAACAGATTGTGGGTGCTCGTTAGAACCGGTCCCCACATTGGTGGTTCTAACGAGCCTATCGGGGCTTGAAGAAATATATGGGCTTATAAACCCTATTGGTTTCATTGGGCGACAG